>VSTD030004585.1:0-10216 GCA_008808055.3 Sporobolus alterniflorus
CTAAAACAATATATAGTTCAAATGGAGATGTTTAAAATTTCTGTGAAGATTGTATTCCATGCCATCCTCCTCTTTTTTTCTCAAAAAAAAATGTACAAAGCGGAACGAGAAATTATGACTGCGTACTCATCATGGAATCTATTGATTCTCTCTCAATTGGTTGTTTCGTAGGGGCGATGCTCGCCTGAGGCCAGAGGGCCGGCGCCTTAGCAGCAGTGCATCGAATCCCTGGCGGCCACGGCCTTGACCCATGCCACCAGCTCGCGCTTCATCCTCCTCTCGTCACCCATGAGCACCGGCACGCCCACGGACGTCAGGGACGACGAGCCACGCGCTCGCCGCGCCGACGTCGTGGGCGCCGCGGACGGACGCCGCCGCCTCCTGAGTCATGTCTGCTAACTAGCTGGTTGCTGATCGAATCGCGGAACCACCACCAAGTTGCTGGGTCTGCGCTCCACTACGGAATCTAGCTCTCCATAACAGGGTATTCCCAATGAGACAAGTAGTTTATCGAAGGGACCCTCTGTCTGAAGATTGTAGTCCGGATTTCTCGGTTTAGAAGAATGAGCAGGTGCAGATGGTCAATCTCCATCTTGAGGCCGAGTCTCTCTGTCTTCTTATTTTATATAAAGATCCCGGCCGCACAAGCTGGAGGAAGCAGATTCTGGTTGCTTGGGACTTTGCGAGGCTCTCTGCACTCCGCCCTGCTGCAGCTAATTTACTAGTTGCTGTCTTCCGTTTTTGGCGCAACCGAGTCACTCGACGCGCTCTAAATATACCAGGAACCCACGAATCGCCATGTGACGCACGTGCTTAACCAGTGTACGATCTTTCCACTGTGCGGGCACGCGCTGTTTGGGGAACACGTATGGTAAGAACTCGCGGACAAGAGAGTGCAAGTGTGAGCACGCCGGGGACTGATGGCGAACGCGCAGCGTTGACATCATGCGCCCCGCGTGCAGTGCAGGTGGCGCTTCCTTGTCCGGAAGGTTAGTCGACTGGTGACCAGTAGTGAGCAACTATAAAAGGAAAAAAATCCAGTAGGTGCGCGCGCGTTAGGTGCTAGGTAGCAATCGGACGTGCTGTGTGCTGCGGCCGGGGCTGCCGGGTCTCGCGCGATCACACATCTCGCGACCTGAACTAACGACGATGCCACCCGCGCGGCACCTCCTTAGACTCCTAGCTAGGATTGTGGCGTCTCTCTTGCCCGTACCTTGTGATCCCCGACCGACGACGACCCTCCCCGCGATCCGCGCGTGTTGACTTCCATTGGCAGCTCGATAGACTATGGCAAGTGGCCATGTTGTCACCGGAGATAAGCTTTGTTAATTTTAAACTCAACAGATTAAGAGTTGGCCGGCTTGACATGTCCGGCACTTTCCCCGGAGGACAAGCTGTCAAGCTCCACCACTGCATGGCTGCACCAAACGCACTACTCATGCGTTCTGCTTTTCTTTTAGCAAGTTTTTTTTAAGAACACACCTCATTGCGTGTTTCATCAAGAGGAATGAAAAAACATGGTTTGACGGTTTACGCAAAATCCCTGGCCAATGAGACTTAGCCCATTAAAAGAAGTACAAACAAGCAGACAAGCAAGAGACTAGACCTTGTTAAGCACACCAGGGGTAACAGCGAAAGAACACGACCACACTACAGAGGAGAAAACGACCCCATAAGGTGAGGAGCAGGATTTCCGTGTGGGTGTGCAGCCACTAAAGGAGCTCCGACTGTGTGTCTGTGTGTGGACAAAAGCACCTGTGCTGCCGACACGCTAGCCTCTAGCTCTATACATATACACAGACGACGACCGGCCGAGCATCCCGGTCACACACTGCGGGAGACGCGAACGAGGCCGCGCTTGTATAGCATCACCGTCCGCGTCAGCTACTGCGGCAGGGGGATCGATGCATCTACTACTAGTAGCAGTACTTCTATATATGCGCGCAAGCAGGGACGATGGGACGTTGTGATCATCGATGCGTCCGGATCCATGTGCGAACTGAGGTTGTTGTCAGTTTTGAGAGATCGACGGCACCCACCAGAGCGTGATAAATCTTGTTTTAGCTAGCAAGGTGGCACCTATATCTCTCTATTGTATTTTTACGGGCAGCATAGGTGTCCAGTCCAGGTGAGCCGAGTGTGAATAATGGAGCATCACCACTTCGTAAGTTAATCCCGTAAGAACTTCGTAAGTTCATCCTTGAGTTTTTGGTGCCTAGATCAGTTTTGATCTTTTTTTCCTATGATAGTACATGGGACTCACTGTCTTTTGGGATACGATATCAACTAGGGGCCCTCATTTTCGTATCATCGACACATTCAGAGTCTGCATATGGTGTTACATGTGCCATATGTTTTACGTTTAATCCCACTTCATTCGGAAAAAAAAAATACAGTACTTTTTCACACTTGAGACTAGTTGATTGCAGAGTCTAATGTGCAGAGCAACTCAACAGGGATGGGGTACATCGAAGCCGTCGATGCATATCAGATACTTTTGATTAACTTTTAATCCAGAAACAACTTTGTTTTTCCAATACGTCGTAAAACAGCAGCCACCGTGTGGGCAGGCACAATACGCACTATTTAGGCGGCCCGCGCCTTGGAATGGTTAGAATTAACCAATCAAATATAATGCTATTATGAAAATATAATTAAATCTAGTATTAT
This sequence comes from Sporobolus alterniflorus, assembly GCA_008808055.3. Classification (NCBI taxonomy): domain Eukaryota; kingdom Viridiplantae; phylum Streptophyta; class Magnoliopsida; order Poales; family Poaceae; genus Sporobolus; species Sporobolus alterniflorus. The sequence goes on from VSTD030004585.1 coordinate 2,671, forward strand.
ATTGGATGGTTACAATGTCATTGCTACTTTTTATTTCTATTCTTTTCAGTTGATTGTATTCGTAGTGTAAGAACAGATAGTTTACTATTTTTGGTTAATTTGAAAGGCAGGTAGAAGAGTATTTATTGTTCATCAAGCTCCGATAAAGGCATATTTGCACTCTGATAAGAGAATTTCAATCATATGATGACAGTGTTCTTCCATGTTATCATAGTGACACCTCTAAACTAACAGACACATTTTTCGTTCAAAAATATTCACAGACTAATTTGAATGATGGCTTATCTGAGTGCTGCAGATCCGTATGTCTGCGATGGTCCTTTCCGGAGTGTTATTTGGCTGTTGGTGGTCATTATGTAGTGTTTCCATGGTAGCAAGTTTAATGCTTTACTACTTGAAATTATCAATTGGGTTTTTTTTTACATGTTTGCCTTTATTTAGAGTTTGGCTTGGGCTTCAAATTTGAATCGGCTCCAGTGATCCTTCAGGCCTTATTTAGAGTTGGGCTTGGGCTGGATGGCCTCCAGGAAGGAGAAAGAACCAGGAATCTTCCACTTGCCAATTAAACGTGTAATCCTAGACGTGTTTTCTGTGTATAGTATAGTGAATCATACAGTTTTCTGGTGGCACGTTGGCAGTGGACTGTAAAATATATACACCTCGAAATATTACACACGGTGTGCAAGAAAAAAACATTTTCCGAAGGCCGTTGACAAGATGAGACGAATTCCAGCACAGGAGCACACGCCCTGTGCGTGGCAGCACGAGCCCGGCACTGTACAGTTTTGCCGGATCGGTGCCCTAGGAATCATGAGCGCAGCCGCACGCCCATGCTTAATTGGGAGTTGCAGATCCGGAATTGCCGGCTCGGGAAGCAACAACTACTAGAGCACGGCAGCGACTTGATTCCTGACGCCTGACGGTGGTGGAAGTTTCACCCGGCACGGCTCACTGCAGCATGCACATGCAGACAGCATACAGTCCTTGTTGCCCGACATTTGTTTTGTGCTTTTCTGGAGGAGTAAAACTTGGTGTTTACTTGTTAGGGTGTGGGGCTAACATCTTGACCTATTGGTAAATCATTAACTGCCAGAGTAAACTGGGGTATTAGTTGTCTGATACGAGAATCACATGGTTGCCCGCCGTTTGGACCCCTGTATGGAACAAAGGACCGAAAACAAAGAACAGGAAAAACACAGTCATCAGTACGTACGTTGGTTCTTTGCACCATTATTCGGGCGCACAGTCATCAGCTCATCATGGTTGACGATGTACTATATATTTCTAATCACCTCCATCAACACCTCAAAAGACGTAGTGATCATGCACATTTACTCCTCTTGCGCACCCGAGCTTGCTGCTGTCGGTTGTCTCCCCCCATCGGCAATTTCAGCGCGAATCGAATCTGAGCTCGCCTTTGTCTCGGCCCTGAAGTATGGGTGGCAGGCAGGCTCGCCTTGTCTGAAGTATGATGGTCCTCCGTCCATCAAAAGCGTATCTCATCGGCCATTGAGGCAGCCGATTTGTTATTGAAATTCTGGATTTGTTCCGACGTGTAACTCATCTGGTGGATTGACTTTTATTCACGGAAACATTTGGACCTGCCTACCCCCGTTGGGATCAAGAGTCAGAGTTTGCCGGCGGCTGGCCGACCGTCCACCACGACGCGATCCCGGAACGCGCCGCGCTCTCACGTGCTCCGCAGCCTCCACGGAATTTTTCCACAAGCCCCACCGAATCCAACTCCCCAACGGCCGCACCCACTGCCTGGCCCGTTAAAAAAAATCACTTCTCCACGCGCCAGCCGGCGTCCGGCGGGGACGAGACTCCTCTCACGTACTGTTCAGTTATTGGCGCGTAAAGCCAAACTCACATGCAGTGATTCAACGTCACACCTCTTCCATCCGGCGGGGGCAACTCGCCCGCGGGACCCGACCCTACCGCTCGAGCGCAAACAACGACGGACGCCAGCGCCCGATCACAAGCAGCCGAAAACCTCCCGCGAACCCGAGCCATCTGTCGCGTCGAGAAAATGGGAAAACTCCGGCGCAGTTGACCACCTCCCGCGTCGCACGCGCCCGGCCTCGGCGGCAGGGTCCAATCGCACGAACCCCACCCACTCGTCCACGACCCCGGCCTCGCCCGCCATGCACCTAAACAAATCCCCTTCATTTGCTACTCCTACCCACGGCTTTGCCCCGCTTCACACTTATTAACTCTTCTTCCTTGGTCGCCTGGTATTAATTGCGCCGGGCCTCCTTCTAATTCTGACACCCCGGTTTTCTAGTTTTCCTCGGAGTCCGCGCCGACCTCCCGCGTGCCGAGATGCTGCTGTCCGCCAGGCCGAGGTGAGTGAGGACGACGCCGCGAATCGCTATACTCGCACTCCTACTCCTGCCCTGGTCAAGCACGCACGCGCTATTGTTATTGATCCTTCTTTTCCGGCTGGGCTCGGGGATCTCTATTGCTCCTGCGGTCCTCCCGGATACTAGTACTCTTTAATTGTTTGACTATTTAGTCGATTTCATGAGCTGGGATTCGCCGCGCAGATCCGGGTCATTCGAGGCCGGGCTGAGGGCCGGCACCGCCTCGTCCGTTTCCAGGGAGAACAAGGCGTCCCTTCGTCTCCAGCGCAGCCGCTCGTCCGCCGGCGGCTCCTCCAAGGCGTCCCCGTCCCCGGAGGTATGAAACGGCTTTTCTTGCGTTTGCGTTGCGTACGTTACGCCCAAAGCCTATGGCTTTTCTCTTCCTCTGTTCTGACGGCAATTCTTGGGTTTTTGGCCGCCAGAGACGTCGCACCAGCGTCGGCGGCGCGATGCAGCAGAGGGTGGCGCAGCTGGAGGAGGAGCTCGGGCGGGAGCGGGAGGACAAGGTACGGGCGGTGAGGGAGCTCGAGCAGCTGCTGAAGGATGGTGAGAGCGGCGCGGAGAAGTGGCAGATTTTATCAAAAGAGGTGGACAAGTCCAAGCAGTCGGAGCGCAAGATGCTGGAGTCGCTGATATACCAGACCAAGCAGCTGGAGCAGACCAAGATCTCGCTGGAGGAGGCCAAGCTGGAGATCGCCACGCTGCAGCAGGCCAACAAGAGCCTCGAGACGGCGTCGACCCGGCGCGGCGGCTCCTTCGTGGAGCAGCGGAGCGTCAAGGACCTCGTGTTCGGCGGCGCCGACGAGGAGACGAGTGTCCTGCGCAGCGAGCTCCGGGCTGCGACGCAGGCCGAGGAGCGGACCCGCAAGGCCGTCGACGACCTCTCCGTCGCGCTCTCCGACGTCACCATGGAGGCCAAGCAGGTCAAGGCGTGGCTCTCCGAGGCGCAGGCCGAGCTGGAGGCCGCCACTGCCGAGTCCGGCCGCCTGCGCGCCGAGCTCGCCGCCACCAAGGCCAGCCTCCGCGCCGCGTCCGACGCGCACGACCGGTGCCGGCTCGAGGCCGAGGAGTGGGCCGCCACGTGGGGGGACAAGGAGCGCGTGCTCCTCGACTGCGTCCGCGCGTCCGAGGACGATGTCAACCGGGCCCAGCAGGAGAACACCAAGCTCGTCGAGTCGCAGCGCGTCATCCGCGACGAGAACGCGCGGCTGCGGGACATCCTCAAGCAGACCGTCGCCGAGGCCAACGTCGTCAAGGACGCGCTCGAGCTCGCCAGGGCCGAGAACGCGCGGCTCGAGGGCGCCCTCGCCGACAAGGACGCCGCGCTGCAGGGCCTCCGCCAGGAGTACGAGTGCGTCAGGGTCAGCGAGGCAGCCGCGCAGGGCAGCCTCAAGGAGCTCAACAGCCTGCTCGCCGCCACCACCACCACTGTCTGCAGCACGCCCGCGTCCACCAAGACCGCCCCCGCGCCGGACTACGGCTACGATCGGCACCACCTGTCGAGTAACGGCAACGCCTCCGCGAGCTGGAACGGCACGCCGAAGTCGGCGTGGTTGTCCGCAGAGAAGCCGAGGACGCCGAGGAGCCGGAGGTTCTCCATGGGCGAGCCGGAGAAGTTCAAGGGCGGGTTCTCGCAGTCGGCGCGGATGGGGAACCTGGACCCCAAGGAGCGAGTGTTCGCCTCCCTCAGCAACATCGCTGATCTCAAGTCGGCCGCGGACGCCGCCATTGACGATTTCGACGACAACGAGCTCGACCACATCGACGAAAGCCACGACAACGACAAGGAGCATTCCATCAAGAAGAAGAGGCCGATATTCCGCAAGTTTGGGGACTTGTTCAGGAGGAAAAGCATCTACAAGGCCAATTCACCGATGTACTCTTAAAATTTTCCATTGTATTGTAGTAATGCTTGTAATTTTGACCTGTCCGTCTGGATACACACAAGAAGAAATGTTATTCTTTCGTTCATATTGCTTGCTTACTTCTGCTGACATTTTAACTGCTTTTAGAATCGCCTGTGTATCTTTCGCTTTATTTTTTTGCTGGAAGTTCCACAGTTGAAAGTCATGTGTGGCTGATATGACAAGTGATGTAAGGAGATTGAAAAAAATGCAACTTTAATTTGGATACGTCGCTATGCAATCTTTGACATTTTAGATTCTAGAATCACAAAGCTAAGTTTTGCTAAGCCAACCATTTGCCAGAATATGCTCTGAACCTTGTACCAAGAAAAAGCCTGGAAAACAAATTTGCGCAACGTATCAGAGATACCATCAGCTCGTACGTTTTCTTAGTTCTGTTGTTGCTTTCATTCCACCGTGTGCCTGAAGAAGTAATCAAATCTAACTATATAGATAAGATATGCTAAAATTCAATCATATTAGTATTTAATCAAGTCATATCACACCAGCAGTCGTTTAACATCATATAATATATTATTTTAAAGTAATTTATCTCAATCATATAATATTCATTTAAAATTATATTTTCACCGTTTTATTCTACGCGATGAGATGGACAAAATTAGATATCACTTACATATGTTTTCAAAAAAAAAATTAACTCGTCGTTGCTTTAAATTTTCACCGTTTATTTATAGTAGCCGACCGCGCGTATTTTCTTTATTTTTTTGGCACAGTAAAAATCATGTCAGCATAACTGACGTTGTCTCCTCCCTTTCTCCTCTTTGGTGTCGCCTCTCCTCCGACCGACATGTCGGCACGACGCCACGTCGTGTCACGCTTTCTTTTCATGGAATCAAGACGAGCTCGCTGCATCTGCTTCATCTTTCGACAATGTTTTATCCCGTCGCATCCTCTCTCAAGATGAAACTGAAATATTGAATCCTTACCACCGCTACCGGTCACCCTTCCCAGACCATCCGACTCACACCCTTCACTGTTATAAAAATTGCATCTCAATCTTGTTCACTCTTCTCACCACTCAATCGTGTCTTTATTTTGTCATCTCACTAGTCAAAGCACCACACCATCAGAGCATCACCCGGCATCATCGTTCCTTTTCACCATCGTTTCACGTCCATCGTCCCTCCGCACAACGAGGACATCCACAATGATTAACTATCCTACTCTCTTTTGTTTTTCGAATAGCTTATCAGCATGTGAATTCACGTAAAAATATATTTTGAAATCAAGGTTATTAACTAGTTTAGTATATTCTTCTTGGCCAGACGACCTCTTCCATCAATTGAATTTCTAACACGGCATGCTTTGATACCTCACCAAAAAAATCCTTTCTGCACAGGAAGCAACCTTTAATTTCAGAAGATATTCATGTCTCCAAGAGATCGTCTATCTAATTCATCGAATTTACATTGACAGGCCATTGCATATTTTGGTCGCACATAGATAGAGGGTTCAAATCATGATGAGGCAGGCACTGTTTTGTTTTTTTTCAGAACGCAGCTATCGACTGTATTATTGTCAAGCACACAAGAAACAGGGCCGGCAATTCACACTCCCTGACTGTTTGGTTAAATCAGGCAAGTAACGTAGCTACCAATGTTTTCGTAACAAATCATCCAAAAAGGTCCATTTGATTCTCCCAACCACAAATGCAAAGGCACGGGCGCTCGCTTCTTCTGCAATAGTAAGCTCTATGAAGCAAATCAGGGCGGATGGCTGCCCCGTAACGCAAACCGATCGAGCGAGTTTTAAGCGTTGTGCTTCCGGTGCTTTCCACGGTGAGAAGTAAAGATTAGCCACTTTCGGCGTCGGTAATCTACTCAATGGTTCATCGAAAAAAATGGCGTTCAGCTGGTCGGTAGGTGTTTTGCGCCTGTAAACGAAGTTTCCGTTTTCTTTTGAGGAATCGCCAGTAAACAAATTAACTGCGTGGTTGAACTGCATCGCCATTGTTTTGTACTAGTAAACAAAAAGAACAAGCGTGACTGGGATCTGTGACGAGTGCTGTGGATCCCTGCACTCGTTTGCTCTTTCACAGTCGGCAGAGGAGCCCCATGCCATGCCCGGTGGAAGGGTGGCAAGGAAAGCGCCCCTAGTCAGTGCCATCCACCTCCATCCGGAGTGCCTAATCTGGATGCTCGGCGGTCACCCGTGGAATGCAGCTGGCTGCATATAGGTCCACCCGTCAGCGTCGGTGACAGTCGAGGATTCTAATCCCTGAGTGTCTGGGAGATCTAAACCTTGTCCTTAACCGTACTTTGCAGTTGATTCGCGTCAGCCCCTTTCCTTAAAAAAGGTACGGTGTACTAGTACAGGATACGTCAGTGCCAACTGCCAAGCAAGTTAAAGATAGTTCATCTGCCTTGCGAGTACATTTATTTGCTGCAATGCTGCTACAGTTCAGGCTCGACAGGGCGACGGTTTTTCTAAGCCAAGCACGCCTCCGTCGGGCTGAGCGCATGGGCGCGTGACCAACCGAACGCATTGGTCTCAACTGCGACTAAACAGGTCGCAGATGAACAGGCGGCCATGCAGGCTGTTTCAGTGCCGGGACGAACAGAATCGTTCCTCCTTGTCGGCTGATCGCAGGCGACACTCTGAAACAACAAACTGACGGCTCGTCCACATGATCCGAAAGGCTCACAATGTTTTGTGGCCTGGCGGGAACCTGACACCCTCACAAGGTTTTGTGGGTTGGCGGGAACCTGACGCGGACGATGGTGGTGGACCTGACACTGAAGGCTTCAAAGCTTCCAGTCAGCGGAAGGTGGTGCATTAAGAGCAGGGATAGCGAAGGTGAACAACTGAGGACCGCTCACTCAGTCAGGACGAGGAACGATGAAAAAGTCTGCTACGGGGACGGACGATGGTGGGCTAGTCAGGTAGTACGTGTTAACAGCTGAGATGGACCATCGGGCAGGTCACGCGTCAAAGTACGTGAGAACAACTGGGATGGAAGACTGGCCCGGTCAGACTGAAACAAGCATCGGCCTCGCCGCGTTCCAAAAGGAGGCACTTTCGGTTCTTTTGAAACACCATCGCAGCCTTCTCATACGATGTTTGCCGGCCTGTGCCCCGCCAACCTTCTCGTGCATGGTCCAGCAGAAGGCAAACTGGGCCTGGACTCCTGCCTGACAAATAAAAAATCTGATGCTCTGATTCCAGCAAGAATATAAGCGATCGGGGAATGAATCTTATCACAAACATTTGGAACAAGATAATTCAAACTGTTCACGATATGGTCAAATTATA
>VSTD030004586.1:0-10216 GCA_008808055.3 Sporobolus alterniflorus
ACTTTCCCAAGGCAGTTGATGGCTACCTCTACATAGCCATCGATAAATTCTCCAAGTGACTAGAAGCAACCCTAGTGGTTGCCATCAACAAGAAGTCAGTTGCCATGTTCATCAAGTCCATCGTATGTCACTTTGGGATCCCGAACCAGTTTATCACAGATCGAGGTACTCAATTTAGAAGCAAGGCATTCCAGAGCTACTACAATGACATTGGGATCAAGGTGTGCAATGCCTCTAAGGCTCACCCGCGTAGCAATGGCTAAGTTAAGCAGGCCAATGCCGAGATCCTCAAGGGACTGAAGACCTGAACCTACAACTGCCTCAAAAAGCATGGCAAGGGTTGGGTTGATGAGCTTCCGTGCGTGCTTTGGGCCAACGACACATCATCAAGTCGAGCCACCGGGGAGACGCCTTTCTTCTTGGTGGATGGGGTGAAGGTCGTCCTCCCTCCGGAGATCGCCAAGGGCTCCCTCTAAGTCGTAGTATATGATGAAGACACCTAGGATCAGCTCCGGCACGATGATGTCACCCTCCTTGCTAGAGGATCCTCCCTCAGCCAGTCCAACCATAAAACTCAGGTGATATGGAAGGGGTGAGTGCGTCTCTTATGTTATAGTCCAACATCCCCCCTCCTGCGTGCGAGCCACGGCTGTTGGTGCTGCCTGCTCCCGCTCAGGCGCGGTCGTGCCTGCGGACCCAACAGACACTAGTGAGGGTGGAATACGCGCAGCGTTAAATTGCGTGGCCGGAGAGAATTAAACCCAAGACCTTGGCTCTGGTACCATGCTAGATGACCCTCCCTCAGTCAGTCCAACCATAAAACGCAGGTGATATGGAAGGGGCGAGTGAGTCTTATGCTATAGTCCAACACTCCTGGAGGAACGAAGACAACGCTCCGTTGTGCGCAACACGGCGTCGCCAAGTACCACCAGGCTCTGAGGCACTACCACCAACATTTCGTTCGCAAGAAGGCGTTCCAGGTGGGCGACTGCGTGCTCCGATGCGTCCTCAACCATGAAGGAATGAACAAGCTCTCCCCTAGCTGGGAGGCTCCATTCATGGTGACTGAGGTGTGCCGCCCAGGCTGCTTCAAGCTCGCCACCGAAGATGACATCCCACTACCCAATCCATGGAACATTGAACATCTTCATAAGTTTTACCCTTAGGGCAACACGACTGAATCCTAGTTCGCTCATATTGCTTGGGGGGCATGTACAGGCAAATAGGGCATACTCCCCATTTAGTATGGCAGGGCATAGTCTCTAGAATTAGTACCCGGAAAAGCTAAGCCCTGGCGGGGCCTGACTAGAGTATGCCTCTGAGTATCTCCCTCACCTCACCGGCGGCGGGTCGCTACATTCCGTTTGTGGTCTGTATTCTACTATGTATTGCCATGCTTCGGGAACTGGCCACCCCATTTTGTAAATTCAATTTACTTATGCTTTTCTCAAAGTTTTTGTATGTTTGCTTGTCGCATGCAGGCTTGCTGCTCTATAGCAGGATTCTCTTTCTTACTATGGGGCTTGTGCATTTACCCTGTTGCCGCACGGCGCTAGGTGAGTGAACCTGATGTGATCATCAAATCACTAAATGTTGGTTTTGAAAGTTCATGCAACGATCAAGTTCTATCAGCTAGTAATGTTCTGAAAATGTCTAATATCCAGCTTGGTACCTTCTTATTTGATTTGATGAAAAATAATATGAAGGAAAAACTTGTTACACCATGGTGCAAGAGATTATTTGTGGGAGCTCATTTTCATAGCAAGGAAGAGACGAAAGTCTAGCTATTGTGCAATAGAGACAAGAATCAAGATAAGAGGTTGGAGTCCAAGTCTAGTTCGAGTCCAACTCTGAATCCAAGAGCAATCCACTTTCAAACTTATGCCCAGGTCACATACGACATCCAATTGGGGCGTTCTTGGACTCATTGGAAAGATAAGGATATTATCTTTCCAGTGGGGTCTGTCTCATATCCAACTAAAATCTGAGTCGACCAGAATTGCCGAAACAAGTTGAGTTTCCATAATCTGTTCGGGTGTTGCGACACCATATTTTGGCCTTTGGGTCGTGTATCATGTCCGAGCATTATGTGAGATTGTGATCAAGCTCGTGCAACATGGGTGTGTCTCGGATTCTTATCGTGAATCCCCACCTCTTGATCATTGCCCTTGTGGCTACGGGTGAGAGTTTCGTATTGGTTTTGGTTCACAATTACGTAAGTCCATTCCATCAATCCATGCTACTATTGTTGTTTTATTGATATCAAGGAATTATTCTTCCCTGTTGTGTGGATCTCTTGTTGTGTGGATTCCATGTTGTGTGAAATTGAGTACGGTGAAAGATTGGGACAAAGTTCAGGACACCGTTGTCGTGTGTCTTATCAAGTCTCGACTTTGATATAGTTTGAGCAGCTTGCTTCATTGGCGGCTCATCACTTGTATCTGAAATAGTCACATCAGAACCCGGAGTGCCTCCGGGTTTACTTCGATTTGCTTACCCAACACTTCTTGGGGCTCCAGACCCGCATCTCCCGCATCTCAGGATGAGCGGCAGGGTGAAAATGTCCAGCCTAAAGTTCAGTATTAGAAAGGACGAAATTGTTTTTGTGTGCACCCCTCTTTACAGGGATTAGAGGGCCGCTACTTTCGGGAGCCCTCGGGCAGTCATCGGGTTCAGACTACCTAGCTACTGCTTGGGGTCCCATTGGCCTCCCAGGATCATTCATCGGGTCCTACTGTCGTAGCAACCCGGGGACATCGATCAACATCACCGGAGTCCCTTCCGGGCCGGCTTTGGTGTCGAAACTCTCCGAGTAGGCCTCGGGTCTTCCCTAGATAGGTGGTTTACAGATTCATGAACTTTGGGTCCTCCCTGCCTGCACGGGGGCCCGCAGGACCAAGCTATGAGAAACATTAGGTTCCGCTTCCTGAACACTCCAAGCATTGCAACTAACATTGACAGAGTCCCTTCTTCGGGTCGACTCCGGCAGCTATGCCGACCAAGGAGGACTGGGGACTCCCCTGAACAGGTGGCTCAGGGGTCTCGAGCTAATCTACGGCGTCTAAGACATCTCCTCGTGCCTGCCCCAAGCCAGGGACCAGAACCGGGAGGATCGATAATGACAACTCAAAGCTTGGGACCCAAAGACAGAAGGTCTTGGGGTCCCAGGTCACACGGCTAAAGGACTTGGAGCCTACCCGCACTCGGGGATCGGCTCCAGGTCAAACGCAGGGTGAGACAGCTTAGGGCCTTGCCTTTTAAAGAATAAGGGCTCCGAGGAGTTTTTCAGGCTCCTACGTTGCTAGGAGTCTAGTTCTACATCAGCAAAGTTCAACAAGCGAACAACACAACACACAAAGACAAGAAATGTTGAATTATAGTATAATTCGATATTCAAGATTACATAATCTACAAAAAACAAAAAGATACAGCAATGGGAGTAAGGACAACTACTCCTGCCCAGTGTTGTGATGGAAGCAGGCCGCCACGGCCTTAGCGACCTCCTACAGGCTCACATCGGCTCCTGCTGCCTCCAATGACTCCTCCACCGAGCCGCTGATTGCTACCTCTAGCGAGCAGGCAGGGTCCCAACTCCTGAAGCACACAAGCATGTGCTCTGTGATGACATGGGCAAGCTGAGAGCCGTCTCCCTCTAGTTCATCTGCCACCACGTCTGGCAGGGCCTTCAGCTTCTTGAAGAAATCGGCCAAGCTTGGCTGCAGCTCGGAGACCGATTTTGTCATCATGTCATATTCGACAGTGCTGAGTTTAAAGGATTCTACAACCGTGGATACGGATTCTATCATCTCTTGGGTCATCTCAGCCTCTACCAGTCAGGCTTGCCGCAACTGGGTGGCGCCCTCATCGTTCTCCTGCTCCTTCAGCCTTTCTTTGCAATCCTTGAGCTCGTCTCTTTCCAATTAATATAGGACTGCATCAAAGGTCAGCTCTGAGCCCTTATCTATTTGCTTTGGTGATGGATGAGATTACAAAAGACATACAAGGTAGTATCCCTTGGTCTATCCTCTTTGCAGATGATGTGATTTTGGTGGATGAGAGTAGGACGGGGGTTGACCAGAAGTTGGAATTGTAGAGACGAATTGAGACAAAAGGTTTTAGGCTTAGTAGGTCTAACACAGAGTATATGAAGTGTGATTTCAGTGCTACCACGCAGGAGGAGGGGGATATTAGACTCGATTGTCATGTGGTACCCAAGAAAGACACCTTTCGCTACAAAGTACATGAAGTGTGATTTCAGTGCTATCACGTAGGAGGAGGGGGATGTTAGACTCGATTGTCATGTGGTACCCAAGAAAGACACATTTCGCTACTTGAGATCGATACTCCAGAAGGATGGAGATATCGATGAAGATGTTAGTCATAGAATTAAAGTCGACTAGTTAAAGTGGCGCGATGTTTTTGATGTCCTGTGTGACCCTAAGGTGCCACTAAAGCTAAAAGGCAAATTTTATAGAACTGCGATCTGACCAGCCATGTTATATGAGCAGAATGTTGGCCTACTAAAAGGAGACAGTGCCCGCAATGCCATTCTCGCGCCTTCCGAGCTCTGAGCTTTTTTCTTCAAGCTCATGCACCTTCAGCTTTAGTCCTGCACCTTTTGGTTGTGCACCTGTGCCTAGGTTATGAGGTGCTCCTCCTTGACAGTGCATTCCGCAACTTCAGCATCAACCCCTTCAACATTGGCCTTGAGCTACGCTTTTCCCATCTCCAGGCTCCCGAAGCCTGTTTGCAGGGCTTTGGTCCTTCGCTGCACATTAGTAGCCTTAGCATCGAGCTCCTGCTCCCTTTTTTGCACAGACTCTAGAGCTTGCCTGCATAGCTCCAGGTCCCGCTCCGGCTGTCCGACCATGAGTTTGGGCTCCTCCTCCTCCTAGGCTTTGGCAGCTTCTAAGCTCCTTTCGAGCTCCACCTTAACCCTGCACACCTCCTCTTGTTGTTGCTGTTGCCGGGACTCAGCTTCCTCCGCCAGCTTGCACCGCCAGTCAAGAAGGCATTGGCGCTCCTCCTAAACAGCGGCCCAATCGGCGCGAATGGCCTTCTACAACTTCGTGTTGGCGTCCACAGACTCCCTTAGCAGGTTAGGGAGCATGTCTTCATTAGTTTGCGGGCGAGGGGCAACCATGTCCCTGAGGGCAATCACCAGCCCCACGCCTGTTGCAGCCGCGGCACCATCTTCAACAGACGGGTTCAGTCACGACTTCGATTCCAGCAAGTCCTGGGGCCCTTGCTGGCCCGTGACAGCCGTCACTTCAGGGTCCGACACCTCCCGAGACAGCTGGGTCTTCGAGTCCGATTGCGCCTAGGACTGTGTCGCCTCACGCTCTGATGACTTCGACGGTTTTGAGGTGTGATCCATCACAGTCTCCAGCCACTTTTCGCCTGCGTCACCGGGTCCGTCTCGATGCGGGTCCGCTCGACACGCTCCTACACCTCATCAGCATCGGCAATCAAGATCACCTCAGGCTAAGGGTTCGGCCTCTCGATGGGGTCTGAGTCCCGCCTTTCTTCCACCTCCGAGATAGGGACCCCTGAGTCCTTCCTGGCATCATCTTCAGGCACGGTCACCACCTATTCCCCCGCCTTTAGCGTCGTCATCCCCGGCACCATCGCCGACGTCATTGATGGGGCGTCCTACAAGGCTCTGACCTCTGGCTTGCTGAAGTCCTCACTCTACGCCGGCGCCTAGGCCACAGGGGACCTACATCCACAAACAACAAAGTCTCAGAAGGGATCCAAGCAACAAATTCAAACACTTACTCTACAGCTAAGATGAATCCACATTCGCAAGTAACCTCTTCTTCCAAAGACCAGGATGCAAAGACCTTCCGTGACAGTCTCAACGCCGCCTGATCGCCATTTCACGCTGCCCTTGTCATCACCGCGGATTTCTCCTCTTTTGCCTTCTACCTCTTGGCAGGAGACGAGGACTTGGACGACGACGATTTCCGCTTCTTAGTGGGGGGCAGCTGCTTGTCTACGTCGGTTTTGCAGGGTCAGTCGTCGTCACCGGACCCCTCGCTACCACCAACAGCTCCACCAGATTTGCTCCGGTCAGAGCCCGAGGCTTGGATCACTACAGCACACGATTTGGGTGCGCTTGCTGCATCAGCCTAGGTACTACCGTCGGATCCGCCACTACCCTCAGCTTGGTCGCTGGTGTGGATCCAGCATGAGCTCGAAGCCTCACCCTCGTCGGGACGGGGCGCCTTGCGCTTCTTGCTGCTCCCAGGGCTTAGGGCCGGGTTCACCATGCTCGAGTTCGGCTTCCCAAACCCATTCACACCTGATGAGGACCCAGTCGCACATTGCGGGGCTTCAACTTAATCTTCAGAGGAGCCTTCTCCTTCTACTTGCCCTTACCCGCATTACTGCCGGACCACCAACGCCACTTGGTTGGTCGCTAGACCCCATGGAGCCGGGGGCAGGGATGATGATCCCCCGGCTTGGGTCGCAGGTTTGCCGCTCGAAGATACCTATATCGTCACACCGGAGCATATGCTTGAGTGTGGCTCTCAGAACGCCACAGTCACCTACCAAACCCACCACAATCCGGGGAAGAGTGAGCTTTTCCGCATTAAGCTTCTCCCCGGTCAAGTGCTCCAGTAGCATTTCTACAACTCCAGTGGCGTGTTCGCTGTCTTAACCCTGTACCATCCACATGGGGTCGCTGATGTCGTGGTACGGCCATGCAGGGTGTTACCGTTACTTCAAGGGGCTATCCTCCGCTTGAGGTAGTCCAAGACCACCATCAAGGTTGACAGCCCATCACCAGCCAACCCATCGATCTTGGCCAGAACTGGATCGAATATGGCATCCAACTCTAGCGCCTTCTCCCAGACCTCGTTCTTCTGTATCGGTGGCTCGATTGGCAGCTCCAAAACCGGGGCCCAGTCAGCTCTCACAGCAAAACACTTCTTCCTCCAATCATCCCACTTGCCATATGCGGCTTTTGTGACGCAGCGGGATGCCACCCGGCCCCGCGTCTAGAAGTCGTGTTCGTCGATCACGTCATTGTTTCCCGTGGGCTGCAGCACAAAAAATGGTGTAGCAGCATCACCGACGGTCGGACCCCGCCAAACATCTCACAAAAATGGATGAAGGCAGCCAGCGTCACAATTGAGTGCAGCGGCAGATGCACCAGCTTCAACCCGTATGCCTCCAGAACCAGCACCAAGAAAGAAGAGATTGGGAACGAGATTCCCGCCCACATGAAGCCAAGGAAGACAATGACCCCGGCCAAGGTCACGGGCGCCATCGAGGTCATAACACAACTCTTCTCCCTCAGCATGGGAGATGTCCACCCGAGATGCTTCCGCACCAGTTCGATCTCCTCAGCCCTCGTCCGTTCACCGAGTCGGACACATTGCTTCCTTTCTTCGCCATCTCCGTCGACGGAGTGAGAGAGGGAAGACAAAAGAAAAGCTTGCAAGAACTTGGATCTTGGGATGCAACATGCAAGAGATTGCAAGCGCAAAGAGTTCAAGATTGGAAAGCGGTAAGTTGAAACTGTGAGGAAGATTTTACCGGGCCTGACGCCTTTATTGCTTTCCAGTCGCGGAAAGCAGAGAGATGGTAACTCCTCACATGGCCATACTTACCGCCGTAGTAATTTACCCAGATGCTATCAGATGGGTTCAGACCCACTTATCAGCCAGACGGGTGCACCGCCAAGCAGTTTCAATGCCGAAGCCCAAGCGTGCGCTCATGACTTCACGACCCCACGTTGAGTGCTGCGCTGCAAGTAATGCACATGGCACATCCCGCGTCGGGCGGTTGCTTGCGCAGTCAAATCAAGTCAAGTCCAACAGAAACTTTGCAGGCAACTGACCCCACTGGTAGGCACTCTCCTCACCTGCAGTGGTCCTGAGGGCCTATGTTGTTACACTGGGATACAGGTACCCCATCATACCACTAAAAGGATACTGCTTTTGACTAGGTCTCTGCCTACCCATTGAAGCAGGACTCCAACCTCCTATGTTGTGCACCCAGACCTCGGTTGGGCTCTCGCGCCGCCACGTATGCCCAGACCCGAGGGCCGGACTCTACAACCTCTACCTCCCTCCGAGGCAAGCTCCCGAACCACCACGTGTCTCCGGACCTGAGGAGGGCTTCCATGCAGCAACGTGTTCCTGGACCCGACGTCAAGCTACTTCGACTTTGCCCTCCTGCAGGGTAGGCTCCCGAGCCACCACATGTCTCCAAACCCGAGGTGGGCTCCCATTCTGCTACGTGTTACCGGACCCGGCAGCCTGCTACTTCAACTCCTTCTCCCAAAGGACGGGATCCCGAGCCGCCACATGTCTCCGGACACGGGACGAGATCGGTCATCATCACATAAGCTGATGAGTCGTGCTCGTGCTACTACACATCGGGGAAGGCAGGGCATATTTGAGTCAGAAGTTGGTAGCCAGACTGCTATAGCCACGGGTATGGTGTGTCCCCTCCGTCGTGACAGCACAGGACTGACTGATGGGAATAAGTCTCTGTACTTGGTCTTTGTGGGGGTGGTTTTTCTCAGCATCTTGGACTGCTTTTAGAGCAGCTAGGACAGCAGCATCTTAACTATTTTTAGGACAGCATGACAGCAGCATCTTAACTGCTTTTAAGACAGCAGATAGCATCTAGGACAGCATCTAGTTTAGCATCTTAGACTAGCATCTAGCATATTCTTGACTGACTAGCAGCCTATAAGTATGTATCTCCAACCCCTTGGAGGGCATGGCATTGTGGTAGATTGTGAGAAATAAACTAAAAAATTTCCCCAACTCTTAGTGTCATCCTCCCTCTCGATGAGAGTGAGAGTTCTGTTCCTAACAAGTGGTATCAGAGCCGTTCTATCCTGCAACCTAAACATCTCCTGCTCATCCCCTTCCCACGCCTCCCTCGGTCCTCAGCCGGCAGCAGGAACACCGGCTGTCCCTACTCATCCCTCCTCTCCTGCACAGACAAGCAGCAGCTCGTCTAAGGCAGCCTCTTCCCACGTAGCAGCCCCCCACTAGCGCGCCATGTTTGAAGGACAGTCTCAACGCTCGGTCACCTTGAGCACGCAGCACCGGCAGGAGGCCGAGGTTGCCGCGGCAGAGGAATGCGAGTGAAAGGCAGAGACTGCAGCGACGGCAGCAAGGGCGGCAAGGCTGGCGATGGCGGAACTGGCAGCAGCAAGGGCAGAAGTAGAAGCAGCAGCGGCAGTGGATGCAGCACGTACGGCGGCGGCAGAGCTCAAGGCTCTGCGCGCCAGTAGCACCGACAGCTCTGTTTCTGCTGACGACGACAGAGACAACGAGCTCAAGCTAGTGAGGGAGGCAGCGCGGAAGCAGGCGGCGCAGTGGGTAGCCGTGCACCCCCAGGGGCGCCGTGGCGGCAACCCTGATGGGCACGGACGCGTCGGCGGCGCTCCGGGCGGGGGTGCGCGCGGCGGCTGTGTCCCCGACGGCGGCGGCAGCCCAAACAGGCGCAGACGCGCCGGCGGCTGGGTTGACGGAGATCATGGCTTTTACGGGCGGCATGGCTGTCCCTCCCCGGGCAGGTACCATGGTCACCATGGGATCCAGGCCATTGTCAGGGACGTCGGTCCCGGCGGCGGGTGGCCTACCCTCACCAAGACTAACTACGTCGAGTGGGCTACAGTGATGAGGGTATGGCTCTAGGTGCGGCACATGTGAGAGGTAGTTCGATACGGTGACGTTGATTACTACGAGGATCGACGGGCGCTGGATGCCCTCATTGTTGCAGTCCCATCAGAGGTGCAGTTCTCGCTTTCTAAGAAGCAGACTGCCAAGGAGGCTTGGGACGCCATCGCTGTGGCACGCATCGGTCCACGATGTCGATCACTCGCACGATCGAGTCTCTGCTGGACCTCTCCACGATGTCGATCGAAGAGGCGATAGGTCGCCTCAAGATCGTCGATGGCGACAAACCACAACCTCTCTCGGAGCCTCTCACCGTCGGCGGGAAGCTACATCTCACTCGGGAACAGTGGGATGTCTACCAGGGATCACCGTCGATCGAGTCTCTGCTAGACCTCTCCATGATGTCGATCGAAGAGGCGATAGGTCGCCTCAAGGTCGTCGATGGCGACAAACCACAGCCTCTCTCGGAGCCTATCACCGTCGACAACTAGAAGCCGGCACGAGACGGCACCTGCCACAACTGTGGCAAGCTTGGCCATTGGGCCAAGGAGTGTCGACAGCCACGA
>VSTD030004587.1:0-10215 GCA_008808055.3 Sporobolus alterniflorus
CAGCGGCGAGGCACACAGATCGGTGCTGTATCAACGGTGTTGCCTCCAGGAGGCCATGCCTGGTGCGTCGGGCCGCACATCGCGCACCAATCAGAGTAGAGTTGTGATGGCGTCTTTCGGTTCCTTCCTTCCTCCCTCTCCAGATTACTGTATTTATTTAAGAGAGAGCCGCATCCGTCCATCCGGAGCGACAGAGGAGGAAGAACCGAAGCAATCAACTATGAACTAGTACTAACGAAGACTGAGAATTGAGAGAGACAGAGGAGGAAGAAGGGTGATGGAACACCAAGAGTCTTCCTCCCTGATGAAGCAGTGCAGGATTTGCCATGACGAGGAGGACCAGAGCTGCTCGACCATGGAGCCGCCTTGTTCCTGCTCTGGCTCCCTCAAGGTATCCATCCATCTTCCGTCTGTGACTGGACATATCGATGGGTTCCATGGCTTCCATCGCTTCGTGAAGCTCCTCTAATCTCTTGTGCATGTTCCTGCGCCTGCAGTACGCGCACAGGGGATGCGTGCAGCGATGGTGCGACGAGAAGGGGAGTACCCTCTGCGAGATTTGCCTTCAGGTTCGCAGCAGAGTTTTGTTTTGATCCTCCGTCCAGTTCTCTCATCTCCTCCCTCCCTCTGTTTCTCTCCCCTGTTCCCCACTGCTCCATCCATGAAAGCCATTCTGGACTTGGGTTGGGCAAAAAAAAATATTTCAGCCAAGGCTTAGCTTTTTTCTTGTTCCATCGTAGTAATTCGCAATCATCTTTCGCATCGAAAACTTTTTTTCCGAGCTTACGCGAGCATGATATCGTTTCTTTGAGGCTAGTCGAAGCGATGATTACTCATACCTTGTTGATCACAGCAAATACATTTTTTTTTTGTTTGACTGCGGCGTGTTTGGTTACTGACAGAATTTCGAGCCTGGCTACACCGTTGCTCCCAAGAAACCTCAACCTCCTGCTGATGTCGCGGTCACGATCAGGTGAGTGGGTCTCTCTCCTCTCCTCCGCCTCAGTATGATTTCTTTTTTACAAATTGGGCTGGGCGTTTCTATTGATACGCGCATAGAGGCCATAGAACAAGGTGAATGTTGGATTTAATTGTAGTTCAGGTGTATTGGTTCCACGAAACCGTCAATCAATGTCCCTTGATATAACAACCCTCATAAAATTACCCCTTTGTTGGTTGCTGACCAAACCTATCATGCATTGATTAATCAGAAGCTGCCCTGCTAGCAAATTATTATGGCTGGCTGGCACATGGGTCCGGCCACGCTGTTCCGTCATTAGGATAGGCGCGACCCAACCACCGCCTCAGCTCAGCGTCCTGATTATTCCACGCATTGTCTGGTGCACATCTGTAGTACAGACTGCAACCACCGCGTGTCCTGCACTGCTACTGATGCGAGGGAGTCAAATGCTGTGTCTCCTTCACGCGTCGTGCAGGGTGGTGATGATCTGTCAGGTCTGTCTGTGTCTGGCTAGGCGAGTTAACGACGACGAAATGAGTTACTTGCCCACCATTACATTACATTGGTGCATGTTGTTACTGGTGCAGAGGGGGTTTGGAGGAGGAAGAGGAGGCGCTGAACTTGTTGGTCGGGCCTGATGCGGTGGCCGGTGATCCGCCGGAGTGCGCCGAGGCCGCCGGCAGGAGCACGTTCTGGTGGCGGTCACGGTATGGTTCGTTGTTAACTAACAGA
The DNA here is from genome assembly GCA_008808055.3 of Sporobolus alterniflorus. Lineage (NCBI taxonomy): Eukaryota > Viridiplantae > Streptophyta > Magnoliopsida > Poales > Poaceae > Sporobolus > Sporobolus alterniflorus. The sequence goes on from VSTD030004587.1 coordinate 1,694, forward strand.
AACCGAAACCGCATTGCCGTACCACTACTCTGAAGTCTGAATACACGACGTGCATGTGCTGCAGTTCACTGTGGCGATGCTGCTGAGGCACCTTGTCGCCGTGGTGACGGTCGGAGCGGCGAACCAGTACGCGTTCGGCATCCTCACAGTATACGTGCTGCGGGCCAGTGGGATCCTGCTGCCGTTCTACCTCGTCATGCGGCTCATCGCGATCCAGCAGGGACAGCGCCAGTACCGCCTGCAGTTGCTCCAGGTCGGTCGGTTCTTGCCACCGCTAATATAAAACACCCCTTCTGTTCTGTCTTTCTAGCTCCTGGTGGGTTCACTGACTAGTGAACTTGCAAGTGCCTGAATCTGTCGCTGACCTGAACCTTTGATATTGCAGGAACAAAGGCGAAACGCTGCGAGAATGCTCAGGCTGCAGGAGCAGCAGCAACAACAGCATGCCATCCTAGTTCGTTAAGGAAAGGCTGAAGCAGTGTTTCTTATCCCCTACAAGGATGTGTAAATGTAATATTTTGTGAACAAAAAAAGAAAGCATTTTTATGTTCGCTTCTACCTTATGTTCATATATGACATCGGTAGGAATTTGGTTGGTCGGAACCAAACAACATGGTAGCATCAAGTTGGGAATTATCATCACGCGCGGGTCTCGTTAGCCGATATAAGGCGTGCTGTGTATTCTCGTGCAAATCCTACAACCCTGACAGAGGATCGTGTTTGTGAACAGGCTTTTACAAGGTGTAAATAACAGACACAGTATATGACTAGACCACTCTCTGCAAGAGCAAAGAAAACACCGAATGTGCAATGGGATTTCAGCAGTTTCCTCTATCGGCAGTCACTCGGGATGCTGAAAGGCCCAGCATTCCACCAGACATGCAAGAGGACCACCACCACTCAGACACCGTTGCGGCTAGATCTCAGATCAAAGGGGCATATGCCTAAACATAAGTGGTGTTATGTACAACTCTATGGATAGGGTTTCCAACGTTCAGTTCAGTTCAGGCCCTGACGACGACGAAATTTCCCTAGTCGTTCAGTTACAGAGGCGTGCAGAGCATGTGCCACCATCCCGGCGATCCTCGCCACCCGTCAGTCGGTGGCGGTGTCATGTGGGGACTTTCATGCAAGCGTAGGCGGCAGGCAAAGGCAAGAGCTGAGCCGCAAGAGCAAATAAAGGAAGGAGTCTAAAATTAGATTGGGTCCTAGTCGGAATAAAACAGAGTCATAGTAAGATAATGAGTTGTGTTTAATTAAGATTGTTGCTGGCCGCTACAGTATATAAGCAGATGGAACTGCACGATAGGGATCATCGAATTTTATTGTAATCTCGCGTCAAGCCTCTACCGGTACGCTCCCCTGCCTCGACGTTGCGGCGCCCACTACGGCATTGCCGTGACGATGAGGTCTAGGGCCACGGTGACGAGGTCTAGGGCCGCAGCCTACCATTTGATTATATAATCTTGGGCAAAGTGCTAGAAACTATCTTCGCAACGCCTCACCCTGTGATAATTTGGTATCAGTTTCGCCAAGTTTTCCCACCATGCCTCCGGCTGCCGGCACAGGGTTCAGGAAGGAGACAACGCCCTCCATGGGCGACGTCATCAGCAAGTTGGATCGTTTGGAGGAGATCATACGGGCTCTCACTGCTAAGGTTGGCGATGTCGACCAGCAACAACAAGCATTCAGCATTGCTCTCATCCGCCTGGAGCAGGGCCAATCGGCTGACACACCGCCGCCCGCAGATCCTGCCCAGTCTGCCACGACACCGCATGCCACCAGCGGTAGCAGCTCAGTTGTGCCTCCTACGCCGAATACCAGCAACATGGGACATCATCGAACCTTTCCTCGATGCAGGGGCCAAGAAACATAGGATGATGTTGGCGGTGAGCTGTTTCAAACGTCGCACCAGATCGAGTTTCCTAAATTTGATGGCACCTCTAATCCACTCCGGTGGTTAAATCAGTGTGAACAATATTTTCACATCCGCGGGACACCGGAACATTGTCGCGTTCATTATGCTTCTTTCTACCTCCTCGATGATGTGCAATTATGGTATCATCATCTTGAACTCAACAGAGGGCCTCCAGCCTGAGATCAGTTTGTTCACTTGATCAACAAACGCTTCGGGCCAGCTCTCACAGAGAGTCCGATCGGTTAGCTTGCTCTGCTGCATAAGCAGGGCTTGGTCGACGATTATGCAAAGAAGTTCATGACCTCTCATGTCGCGACCCGGCGTTGACAGAGACTCACCAAATACAGTGGTTCACAGCTGGTCTTGGGGCGGCTCTCCAAACAGATGCCTCTCTTCAACAACCTGCCACGTTGGATGACGCAGCTATGTTTGCAAGGGCTTATGACCAGCGTCTATTGCCTCAGACTGTGCCACAGGCAACTTCCCGATCAGGGCGCACCAACTCCAGGCTGGTGGCGTCTGTTGGTGGATCATCAGGTTCTGGTGCTCCGGCATCGTCCGCAGCCTTAGTAGCCAGTAAGCTGACACCAACTCTCAAGTTGTCACTGGCAGAAATTGCAGATCGAAGGACTAAGGGGCAGTGTTTTCATTGCAATGATCAGTTCACCAATGGCCACAGGCAAATTTGCAAACAATTGTTCATCATTGAAGTGTTGTTTGAGGAGAAGGAACAATCGTTGGAGGATCCCACGATATCGCTCCACGCTTTAACAGGCATACAATCCAGCACCGCGCGTACAATGCAGTTGAAGGTCATGGTTAATGGTGCCACGCTGACGGCTCTATTGGACTCAGGTTCAACGCATAATTTCCTCGACGCAGATATCATGGCAAGGATCGGGATCACGTTCCATGATCGTCTAGTATTGCCAGTTGCAGTGGCAAACGATGATTGCCTAGTTAGCTCAGGGTGTTGCTGTGGCTTCCCTGCTCAAGTCGGCTGTGAAATATTCAGCGTCAACTGCTACGGGCTTCAGCTGGGCTCGTTCGACATAGTGTTGGGTATCCAGTGGCTTGAATCACTGGGACCAATATTATGGGACTTCAGGAAAAGCTTGAATCACTGGGACCAATATTATGGGACTTCAGGAAACGTACTATGGCGTTTGTGCGTAGCGGCCACCAGGTTCTGTGGTCAGCTTCTGAACCAGATCTCTTGCACGCGACTATGGAGTCCCAGCCGAATCTCATGGAAGAGCTACTCTAGGCTTTCCAAAATATGTTCACCGAGCCAATGGGTTTGCCCCCGCCAAGACAACGCACCCATCGCATTTGTTTGCTAGCCAATACTGAACCTGTGGCAGTAAGGCCTTATCGGTACGCGAATGGCCAGAAGGCAGAGTTGGAACGGCAGTGCGATACTATGCTTCAGCAAGGCGTTATTCGAGCAGCTTGACCAAGCTGCTCGACATTCTCTGGTCCTGTTCTTCTTGTCAAGAAAGCTGATAATTCACGGCGGTTTTGCATGGATTATAGAGCTCTTAACACTCTGAACGGTGAAAGATAAATTTCCGATATTGGTGGTGGAAGAATTTCTCGATGAATTAAAAGGAGCAACATTTTTCTCCAAGTTGGACCTTCGCTCAGGCTACCATTAAGTCAGAATGCACCTGGACGATGTGGAGAAAACAGCGTTTCAAACGCACCATGGCCTCTTTGAGTTACCTTGTTTTGCAATTCGGTTTGTCAAACGCACCAACGATGTTTCAAGCGTTGATGAATGACGTGCTTTGACTATTCCTTCATAAGTTTGTGCTCGTATTTTTTGATGATATACTTATCTACAGTGCAACTTGGTTGGAATATTTGCAACACGTTCGCCAAGTTTTCACCGCATTATAGGAGCACCAACTCTTCATCAAGAGGTCTAAGTGTGTATTTGGGGCAAGATCGGTGGCCTATCTCGGCCATGTGATTTCTGAAGCCGGTGTGGACATGGATAATGAAAAAGTTCAAGTAGTGCTCCAATGGCCGGTTCCATGATCAACACATGATGTGTGCTCCTTCCTGGGCCTCGCGGGCTATTATAGATGCTTCATATGCAATTATGGCACAATTGTGGAGCCCTTGACAAAGCTACTACGAAAAGGAGGATTCAAGTGGGGAGTAGAAGCAACGGCAGCGTTCGATGACCTCAAGCGTGCCCTAACAACGACGTTGGTACTTCAGCTTCCCAATTTTGACATTGATTTCATTGTTGAATGTGATGCCTCTGGCACCGGTTTTGGCACAGTACTCCGCCAGGGATCAGGGCCAGTGGCATTCTACAGCAAGAAGCTTGCGTTGAGGCATGCTAAACTGGCGGCATATGAAAGAGAACTCATAGGCTAGTCAGTGCTGTTCACCATTGGAGACCATACCCGTGGGGGAGTTCGTTTATAGTTCAGACAGACCATTATAGTGTTAAGTTCCTGCTGGATCAGAAATTGGCCACCATTCCATAACATCAGTGGGTCAGCAAATTACTCGGGTGTGATTTTTGAGTAGAGTACAAGCTGGGAACAACAAACGTGGTGGCCGATGCCCTTTCCCGACGTGATCCTGAAGCAGAGTCTTCCCTGGCGGCACTGTCTGCTCCTGAATTCAGCCTGTTTGAAGAGATCAGAAAAGAACTGGACTCTAGTTCTGAAGCTTTGCGAGGATGTGAACAATGGGGGTCGTGGGGAAAAATGGAAAGTGGTGGATGGCCTGATCACAGTTGTAGGGAAGGTCTATGTTCCCTCATCGTCAAGATCGCTACTAGCCATTCTATCTTGGGCTCACGATTTCGACTATGAGGGTGCAGAAAAAACATTACATTGACTCCGGGGAGATTTTCATGTGCCAGGTGCCCACAAGCTCATTGAAGCTCATGTTCGTGCCTATGTCGTTTGCCAGTGAAATAAAACTGAACACTTGCACCCCGTTAGTGTCACACCCGGTTTTAAGGTCAAAACCAGATGCTCATTGTATGTATGCCTAGGATCAAGTTGTCATATATACGGTCAGGATGTAAACACAGAAAACCAATGTCTTTATTACATCGTATCTTATTACAAATACTTATTACAAGTCGAGAAGGGACTAGGCAACGGAAAGGACGCCATCTTGCCACAGGCAGATGACTGGGGGTTTCACACGCCTAGAAGAAGTCTTCATCAAAGTATTCATCATCTTCTGAGCAGTAGAGTATAGCAGCAATATACAGAAAATAGGGCAAGTGTGAGTACATAAAGTACTCAACAAATGTAGGAAATAATGACATGCAAGCTTATAACAATAAAGGCTCAACAAGTGGTTTAATTGTAGAGAATAGCACCTACACCTAGACAACTACTAAGCATGACACTGCACCTCGGTTACCCAACTGTAACCCAGGGCCACCAGCCCACAGGTCTCACCCCTGTAGCCAAACCAACCAAACCTAGCACTTGACCAAACCCAAACCAACCATACCCCACTAATCATGTGAAAGATCCATGTCACTCATTACCATGAGCACGACTATAATGATAGTTTACACTCTGTAGAGGTTGCACAACTTTATCCGCAGGTTGGTGATTTCATCACTAGCTAAGCGACTAGAAGTCTCCATTTTTCCCAATGTACACTTCCTTTGGTGCACGGGCAGGAGATCACAATATAGTCTTTCACAGCGTTTCCCAGCCCACAAAATATCCAAACTAAGGTTTCACTGCTGTAGATTACACCATCCTACATAAGCCCCCTCTTGTGCCAAGGCTAGGATTACTCCATCCATCACCTAAGGTCGGGATTACACCATCCTTTCCTTCTACCTCAAACATACGCAAAACTGGGAAACAACATGCTACTTAACGAAGCCTACCCATATCAGCCCTGTGCCTTGCATAGTTCACATGGTTCCACATTCCACGAATAGGTCATTAGGATCGCTAGCAGGCACTACCACAATCTAAAATAGTACATAACAAGTACTCATGCATTCCCGCACCATCATCAAACATCCTCCTGCTAGGATTCCCTAGACTCATAAACTCTATAAACATGTTAACCAATTCCCATGGTTAGCCCTATACTTGGCAAACTAAGCATGACGTAAAGATTAGTAGTATTCTACCCAAATCCCGGGTAACAAGGATATTACATGGAAAGATATGACACATAGACATTCCCACAATAAAACTAGTAACTACCAACATGCAAACTTATAGATAGATACAAGAAAGTAGGTACAATTTGCGTCAAGGCCACTTGCCTTTGAATCCCACTTGCTGCTGCTAGAGGTCTTCGAAGTTGATGTCTTGAAAATTCTCTGGCAACTCATTCTCTATGTGATGATCGGCAGGCCTGAAACAAGCAAGAGAATAAAATAAATAAAATAGTGTAGCAAACAGAGGATTATCAACAATATGATGTAATGGCTAGATATGTTTTGTCGCTACAAAACGTTTGGCATAAAAATCACTTAAAATGGAGTTACGGTTAAAAAGATATAGAGTTTTAAAGTTGTAGGGGTTAAATTGCAAATTTACATGGCTAGATATTAAATATAAATAAAAAACCGAGGGCTAGATTGCAATTTAACCAAAAGCCGAGGGCTTCGGTGTAAATTTTCCTGGAATTTACTGGAAATCAAATTATTTTTATGAAGAATAAATCCGTGAGCTGAGTTCATGCCCCGTGGACCACGGCACTGTGCCGGTCCATGGTGGACTCACGGCGGCGCAGAGGCAAGAGCTCACCGGAGCTCAACCTCACAGCTGATTCCAGGCACAAGAACTCATCGCGGCCGCAAAGAAATGGAGAGAGGGCGGCGGCGGTCCTCACCGATAGCTTCGGTGGCCGAGGCAGTGACGAAGGAAGGTCGGCAACGGAGAAACACGATGGCGGTGCTTGGAGCTTGGTGTCACGGTGTCTTAGAAATGGAAGGGTGCAGTTGGGGTGGGGAGTGAGCGTGGTGAGACACGGGGAAGGTCTAGGCGCCTTTTATAGGGCCTCGAATGGAGCAGAGCGGGCGGAGGGGAGAACAACCAATGGCGGCTCGGTGGAGCTTCAATGGCACAACTGTTTCAGGTGGGGGAGAAAACGGGGAGGGGTAACAGGGAATCAGGGAGATGATAGGGGCAGTGGCGCCGAGTCATTTTTGCCACGAGAGGGGAGGGGGTGCTGCGCGGGGAAGGCAAGCAGGCGGCAGCGGTGCTCGGCCCGGAGGTAGCGGGTTGGCCTTTGACCAGAAGAAGGAGAAAGGCAGCTGGGCCTCAGCTAGGCTGAAAGGCTGCACAGGCTGATAGGCCAGATGGGCCGGTGCGAGGGTTTCGGGCTGGGAGAGGAAGGAGGGTGTGGTGGGCCGAGATGGGCGAAGAAGCTGGAGAGTCTTGGGCCGGCATGGGAATTTCCATGGAAAATTCAAATTGGGCTGCCAAGGCCAACAAGCTGAATTGAAGAAATGAATAGGAAGGGCCCATATAAACTGTTTTTGAATTTATTTAGGATTTAGGATTCAAAAAATCAAAGGATTCAAAATATTTTTAAATGAAAGTTTGAACTAGGGTCAAACTTAAATAAATTTAAACAACTTTTTGAAGTCTTTTTGAATCTGGAACTTTTGGATATTTATCTAAATAATCAAATTTAAATCAAGACTTTAAACGGAAGACTTCTAAATTGATCAAGAAAAAGATTTCGTAGCAAAATTTAAATCTTTTCAAAAATCGAAATCGATCTACGGCTTAAAAATAAAAATATGTATGTCATGAAATGCAATCCTATCAAATTATTATTTTAGGTGAAATGCATTAACTTGGCAAGTTTTAATTTTTTTATGAAAAACAGGGTGTTACAAACCTACCCTCTTAGGATGAATCTCGCCCCTGAGATTCGGATAGATTAGAAAAGATATCTGGAAATTCTGCCTTCAGCTGATGTTCTTTTTCCCAAGTGGCATCTTCTTCTGTATGGTTGCTCCATTTCACTTTGAACTTCTTGTAGCGGTTATTCTGAGTGACTTTATCTGAAGTATCCAAGATTTTCACTGAGTATTCTTGATAGGGAAGATCTTCACCAACTATTAACTCTTCCAGAGGTATCTACTCTTCTGGAACTCGTAAACATTTTCTCAGTCGAGGCAGATGGAAACATCATGCACATCAGATAATTGAGGTGGTAGCTCCAATTGATAGGCTACTTCACCTCTTTGCTCTAAAATCTTGAAGGGTCCAATATATCTTGGCGCATGCTTTCCTCGTATCTTGAAATGGTGAAGTTCTCTCATGGGTGACACTTTTAGGTACACAAAATCACCGACTTTAAAACTTAAGTTCCTTCTCCTATGATCTGCGTAGCTTTTCTGCCTTGATTGAGCTAGCTGTAAATTCTCTCTAATGACTTGAACTTGCCTTTCCACTTCTGGAAGTATATCTGGTCCAAAGACTTGATTTTCTCTAGGTTCATTCTAAAACAATGGAGTTCGGCACTTGCGTCCTTATAATACTTCGAATGGTAACATTTTCAGACTTTTCTGATAACTGTTGTTGTAAGAAAATTCTGCATACGGGAGGCATTTATCCCAGCTCTTTTTGTCCTT
>VSTD030004588.1:0-10215 GCA_008808055.3 Sporobolus alterniflorus
GCTCAATAAACAGTCCTCCCACATCACGGATAAACCATTCCAATTTTTAGGTTTAGCTGGACCAAAATGGTGTACTCTCGGCCCATGATATACTACTTTTTTTTATTTAAGACACCATGATATACTACTGTACTACATTACTACCATGGCATCATTTTCTCACATGCGAATGCGTTGATTTCACAAATTTTGCACCAACTACACACGCTTCAATGTTGCAGCTTTGTTACACACAGTATTTCACTGCTATGTGACCACGTGTCCTGGGGGGATTCACTTGGACCAAAAGCAGGTTCACACAATCACACCCACAGCCAGCATCAGCCATTCACACGATTTTAATTAGGTTGGTACACTCTGAGGAGTACCTGATGCAACATGCATTAACAGATTACAAAAATTACAATGGTAGACCAAAGATGGTAGATTGCTTTATTGACTGAATGCGCATGCGCTCGCACCTAATCCCCAAGATTTGGCCCAGCGCTGAAGGGTCCACGGCGAGGATGGAGTGCGACACCGGACCACCGCCTAGCTTTGCATCGGAACCAAAGGATCTCCGGCGAAGGTGGACTGCGGCAGCGGAGCGTCAATATCTCTGGTCGCGAGCTCGATTTTGAAACGAAGCCATGGATAAGGTATGGCGTCCGGGCACCTGACCCTGTTCCTGTTCTGGAGTACAATACCACTCATCAATTAGTTCCAGTGAACACGTCTGGTTGCCAACTTGTTCATGGGAACATGACCTCAATTCGTCATGTTCTATCGAACAACCAGGGACCCAGCAATTCATTTTGGAAAAACCTCTCCCCCCCAGCCACCCAGCCTGTGCCGGGTCTACCGCCCTGTAGAAAAATCCTTTGGCGCATCCACCTGTCTGCCGGTGCGTCAACCCGGATGACGTCCTTCTCCTTCGTCCACCGAGCAAAAGCGGGGTACAAAGATCCACTTCGCAGGAGTGGAGTGCCGGGGCCTGCACGCGCGCGAGCGCTGTGCACGGGCATACAACACAGCGGCATCGGCGAAAGCGAATACTACTTGTAGACGTCGGTACAGAGCCCAACCACCCGCTCGGCCTTCCCACCCCCTCACCGCCAACCAGCCCGCCCGCCATGGTCTCGCTCGCCGGCTCCCAGATTCCCTCGCCCCCAGCGCGGCCGCAGCGCCGCCCGGGCCACTCCATGCGCACCATTCGCTCCGCGCTGCTGCAGCCGGACTCCGCCCCGGGCTCGCCCGTCTCCGCCGGTGCGCCGCGTTTTGGAGGAGGCGCCGACGACGACTCCGACATCGACAACCTCACCGATTCCGTCATCGACTTCCACCTCAGCGAGCTGGCCGCCACCGCGGGGCCGGCGCACCCCGCGGCCGTCGCCAAGTCGTCCTCCGCCATCAACGCCGCGGCCACGGAGCTGCTCGACCTGTCGCGGGACTTCTCCGACTACTGCTCCAGCTTCAACTCGGACATATCGGGAGAGCTCGAGCGGCTGGCCACGGCGGCGGGGGTGGCGCCGCCCAGATCCGATGCGGGCCCCGTGGATCTGGACGAGCTGGAGTCCATGGACCTGTCGGCCGACGCGGCGCCGCTGGAGCGCGTGGAGCCGTTCGTGCTGGCGTGCGTGCGGGAGCTGGGCGCCGAGGCGGCCCCCGATGCGCGCCGCACCGCGGCCGCCAGGATACGGCTACTGGCCAAGCACCGGTCCGACATCCGCGAGCTGATCGGCGTGTCGGGGGCCATCCCGGCGCTGGTGCCGCTGCTGCGGAGCACGGACCCCGTGGCGCAGGAGAACGCCGTCACCGCGCTTCTCAACCTCTCGCTGGAGGAGCGGAACCGGTCAGCCATCACGGCGGCGGGGGCCATCAAGCCGCTCGTCTACGCACTGCGGACGGGAACGGCGACCGCCAAGCAGAACGCCGCGTGCGCGCTGCTCAGCCTCTCGGGCATCGAGGAGAACCGCGCCACCATCGGCGCGTGCGGCGCCGTCCCGCCGCTCGTCGCGCTGCTCTCGACCGGCTCCACGCGTGGTAAGAAGGACGCGCTCACCACGCTATACCGCCTCTGCTCAGCGCGCCGGAACAAGGAGCGCGCTGTCAGCGCGGGGGCCGTTGTGCCGCTCGTGCACCTCATCGGCGAGCGAGGCAGCGGGACGTCCGAGAAGGCGATGGTGGTTCTGGGGAGCCTCGCCGGCATCGCGGAGGGCCGTGACGCTGTGGTGGAGGCTGGCGGGATCCCTGCGTTGGTCGAGGCGATCGAGGACGGCCCCTCGAGGGAGAAGGAATTCGCCGTGGTGGCGCTGCTACAGATGTGCTCCGACTGCCTTCGCAACCGTGCGCTTCTCGTACGAGAGGGCGCCATTCCACCGCTTGTCGCACTATCACAGTCCGGCTCTGCCCGTGCCAAGCACAAGGTAGCAATGGCAACACCATTTCACTCTGTTTGACAAAGTTCAATTACTTCAGATACTTTATAAATTACTAATTCTATATTGGATTCGACTTTGACTTGCTAACTTTTATTTGGGCGTGTAACAATGAGTGAATCTGATACAGTAGATGATTTTAAAAGTGGTTTGAATATTTGATGTGACTGAAGAAAAGTCACCATATCAGTCTGTTTTGACTGTTTACCACTCATTGTACAGTACTAGTATGCAACCAATCCCTCAGTTATTAGACACTTCAGTTTGATCAAAGCCCAGATTGACAACAAGTACTGAGAAGTAGTACATTAAACTTAGAGGGGAGAAAGGGCACTGTACGTGTACTTTTAGTTTGGGTAGATTTTGGTAGATACTCCGTATGTGCTTCTATCTCAAGACTGCTTGATGCAAACCATCAGGCCAGGACGCCAGATGGCATGTATATCAAATCACGTGTTGACCCCCAGATTCGTTTCACATTATGGAGATAGGCCACTCATTTATTTTTCACGTTTCTGTAGTATAGTCCACGATCTGCTACATCTTCAGAGTACAGGGTAATGCATGCTGTCTTCTGCAAGTCAACTGCAATTCTTTGCTCCTTGCTTGGTATTTCCAGGAAACAACATATCTATGAGATTGTAAATTGAGAAAGCTCTAAACTTATTGGTGTTGACTGAATGTCGTTGAATCTCTTGAGTCTTGACAATGCTTCCAATTGTGGAGTCAAATGTTTTCTGTATGATCTGCAGGCTGAGACTTTACTCGATTATCTGCGGGAGCAGCGGCAGGGAGGTGTCTGCGGAGCCGGACCAGTGGCAGCTACTAGCTTGGTTAGGTAAAACAGGAACTATGTGGTTGAAGTATGCTTCACTTGTCTTTGATCTCGTCTGCTCCCTTCTCTGATGGAGTCTTGAGAATGGAGCAGCTCAGTGAGGAGACTGGTGTGATGATCATCTGTAAATAACAGCTGGTTTTGGTTTGATGATGTGAATATGAATCAGATTTGTGAGTGATGGATGGTTGGTTGGCTGGTAAGGTTGGTACTGACAAGAGGAGGAACTAGGATTTCAGGAGAGATGTTAGCAGAGATTTGGGTGATAATTCAAATCTGTGGTGTTCAATTGTAGCTGTGTACAGTATGTTAGGGTGGTAATTGGTGGTGCCCCTTGGCTTGGTCAGGTCAAAGGAAAATGTTGGATCACCAACCATGTCTGTTTTTACTTGAGGTTTGGAGTCCAAATTCCCTTTGTTCCTCCTTTATTTTTTGTTGACTTGTTTTGCAAACATTTTGTGTTACCCTTTTTGGCTGAGTCTGAGTGGCTTCCTTACAATTGAATCCGAGGTGTTTCCACAAAATCGATAAGTTACATACTAAATGGCACAGATAAATGGTAATATTTTTTATTTTTGCAACTCGACATATGGACTGAAGTTTTTGGTATTATCAACAGGGCTCCAGTGCTTTCATGGAGTGAAGTAAAACTTCAAAGTATCTCTCATAGGTTACACAAGCTTACATTAACAGGATTGTGAACATCACCAATGGAAGATCCTGATTTTTTCAGCCGACCATTTGGCTTGGCTAGCTGTCACTAATAGTGACACCTTTTTAATCATTGCACACGATTTGTTGTCTGCATTATTGGCTCTTGTCACTATCAGAGATAGCAGCACATGGACCAAAACCCTGTAAATCCTGGTTCAATCTCAATGCCAATTCTGTATCTTCAGCTGGAAATAGCTGCCAATTCCGTGCAACAAGGGAGGCCTCACCTGCAGTGCATCGCACAATTTGGATAACCTGAGATCGCTATCTTGGCTAGCTGTCCTAGACAAGCGCCAGGACCCATATCCCGGTGACCTGCTCCTTGATGGATGATTAAGAGAGAAGACTTGCGCCATCGTCATCTTATTATTGTAGCGTCAGAATAAGACCTGTCTGACGAAAACAGGAGAACAAATTAATTCGAGGGCGATCGGTGGACGCAATACCGCTGCGTTATTAGGCCCTGCCGGGCTGGTCCCTCAACTCCCTACAGCTGACCGAGACGTCTCTGTTGTTTAGTCCTAGAGCAAATGCATGCCAGGGATGCGACGATGACGTCGAGTTCATCTGTTACACGGTTCACTTTCGATGCTAATGTGCAAAGATTTGACCAACTGCAGAGAGAGGCCGTGGCATTAAACTCTTACCGAGAGGCGAAGTTCTCATCCTTTTTCTCTCATGCATGTGGTCTGGACTACGAGTTAATCTGAAGTAGGAGTGCCGTGTCCCTCGTGTGCTCGTGCTCTAGCCTGATAGAATGAACAAAACAAAAGGCGCGAACAAACTCCGCTCCGTCACGCAAACTACAAGCTGTTGATTTTAGAAAACGAAATGGACGGTCAGCGTATAAGAAAACCCTTCAACTGGTTCCAAGTTGGAGAGCGACAAACACAGGTCACTGGTAACTACACACACAAGCTAGAGACTTGTTTGAGAGGGTTAGGAAGGTCAGGCATTTGCTCAACCAAGAAGCCAAGTTTGGACCTCTGTACCCTCAGTGTGAACAGCTTGCAACAGCAAGTCTTCAAATATTCAGCGACACCTTGAGAAGTATAATATTTACGTACACACCACTCGTGCGTCCAAAAACAAGAAGCGCTCTGTCTGTCAGAAACCAGCAACTACCTCAAACGCGCCGCGCCAGTATCCGTATCATCAATCAGATGGTCAGCGCATAGAAAACCTCAAATCTCTTTCTTGCTCTTGGAAACAATATTTTTCCTTTGTTTTGTTTTTGAGCCTGTAAACACTAAACAGTATCCTTCCTGGCTTCCTGCTCTGACGAAACGCCTCCCTTTTCTGAACACTGTGTAAAAGGCTCTGCAGCCATCGCCGTCGACCGAGTCCGAGAGAGAAGTGGACGTTCCGGCGTGGCCCGCGCGGTGAGGTCGAGGCATGGGGAATGCCAGAAACAGGCGGCGTTCCGGTGACGCGGACGCCCATGCTGATGCTGCTGGCCCGTAACAAACAACGGCAGGTACGTCCATGTGCGGCGAGAGCTCTGCGGGTTCTCTTCCCCGATGGAGGATTGGCCTACTGTGCGTGTGCCTTGTGGAGTGCTGCTAGAGTGAGGGACCATGCCCCGTTAAAGCGCCCCGTCGTGCAACCGAGGAATGGGCGCCGCGTCAACCACGGGCCTAACGCAGATTTCCCCCATATTCTGCAGCAGGACAAGAGATTTGTTACATCGCCTTCATGTTACTGTCCCTGATAACAACAGGGGTCCCGAGGTCCGACAGGTGGCCTCAGGGCAGGTCAAACTCTATGCTGCAGGGTACAACGGCTAAGAGTAGCGAATAATGTCTTCAACGATGTGGGCATGTCTGATTTTGTCGCCTGCCGTCCTGTACTCGATCAGTGGTACGACGTCAACAGCGTGGAGTCATCATGTCTTATCGCTCTGCTGCACTGAACATGCCTTATACCGTGGTGCCGTCATTTTGGGTTGTATCACCTCTGTAGCCATGTCCAGAAGTGGTCAGCTAGACCGATGCTGCACTGTAGGGACGCACTATAGCGGCCTGCATGACTTGCAGACGCTTCGGTAATGTACGAGTGTGCCTTAAAAATACGCGAGCCTAGCTGCGTGCTTAGGACAGCTAAGCCTTTTTTATTCCTGTGGTTCACAGCCCGCCCGAGGCTGTGGGACACGTGGCAACATCGGAGCTCCCCTCTCAAGAAGGTAGCTCTCTGTGCATGGGACACGTGACAGCACCGGAGTTCCTCTCTCAGGAAGGCAGAGCCCAGAGCTGAGGGACATGTGGCAGCACCGGATCTCACCTCGTCAAGGAGGCAAGGACCGGAGCTGGAGGTACACGCGGCAGCGTCGGAGCTCCCCTCTCAGGAAGGCAGAGCTCCGGGGCCGTGGGACACGTGGCAGCACCGGAGCTCCCCTCTCAGGAAGGTAGGGACCGGAGCTGAGGGATACATGACAGCGCCGGAGCTCACCTTAAAAAGGAGGCGAGGTCCGGGGCCGCGGGATATGTGGTGGCGTCAAAGTCCACCTCTACAGGGAGGTGTGATCTAAAAATACAGTTTATATGATAGCGCATGAATGCATGCCCTGTTTATTATCTTAACTTAGAACTTGTATGTGAGGGTACTCAATCTTCAGAGTACCGACAAAACTTCATGCTGGATGAAGTCATATGTGCTGCTATCTTTAAAAAAGGTAGGGTTTGGTTGGGTCGTGTGAACTCTCAGATTCAGGGTCCCCACACTTGCAGCTTCCTCACTGAATGAGAGGTTAGAGATTAATAAATCCCGCTAAACAGAACAGCATCTGCATGATCCGGTGCGACTGAACAGCATCTGGATGACCCGTTTCGCTAGCCGCCAACGTTCTTTGCGACCGGCGGGCACATGCTGACGGTTACAGAATTTGTTTCCAGGTTCTTCGAGAAAACGGTGGAAAAAGCTCGGCTCGTCGGGTGCATTTTTTCCTTCCTGGCACCCGACCGGCGCCGGCGCCGCGGAACCCGTCGAGCATCGGGTGCAGGCGTCAACCGCACATGGTGGCACAGGTCAGATTCTGTTTTAGCCGCCGAGCCGGATGTTTACTAGACGACCTCTTTTTCGTGAAAAAAAAAGTACTCGATGACTAAACTTTTGCTCGGCCCCTGCTACTCCGGCGCACGCGTGTCAGTTCCCTGCCGTCCCGCTTCCGCCCCCACACGTCCACCACTGTGTCCTGCCGTGCCGGCAAGCGGCAACAACACCGGCCACGCCGATCCGCTAGCTCGCGAACTCGCTGGAGACGATGATGATGGCGGCGCGGAAAAACTTGCCCAGCTTTGAAAGCCCTACCTCGGCCCGGCGGCAGGCGTGCGAGCCGACGCGGGACCCCCACTCACACTCGCGGCGCGGCGAGAGCAGGACGACAGCGACGCCGCCCACCCACCCCCACCAGATAGCAGACCGGACAAAAGCCGCCTGCCTCGTTCCCTGCCGTTCCCCATCGTCCGATTAAAAACCCGGCCTGCCCATCAAAAGGACGACGCACACTTGACTTTTCCGGCCTGAGATCACGGCCGCGGACTTGTTGCGTGCCCGCTTTCTCGGCTCTTCTCCCTGTTACGTGCGCCTCCTCTGGCCGGCCCATTAACCCCGCTTCTAATTTAAAACCATCGCTTTGTTACGTGCAGCATGTATAGTACTAGTAGCACTGATTGATTGCTGAGTATGCGGTCGCGATACGATTACGGCCCGGTTAGATTGTTTTTTGGTGCCTTTGATTGAATATTAACTGGCGTAGTCCTAGCCTCCTAGTCGTGGAGGCAGTCCTACGCTAAACACGGACGGCCAGGCCAAACAAGGCAATAAAGGCAAGCTCAGTTAGGTAAAGGGTGTGGAATCAAAGCCAGCCCGCGGACTGAGAGCGGAAAAAAAAATCTACTACTACTACTACTCCCTCCGCTTCGGTGTAGTGCTTAAATCCTCGAGCCCCCAGCTGGCCGCGGCTCCTCCGCTTGAATCAGTGGCTGTCGCTCAGCTTCGTCGACCGTCCCGCTCCCTCCGGCTGCACGGGCAAGGGTAACGGCATCTCGAACCCCTTGCAATTCCAATTCCATCTCGTGCGTGCGCGCGTGCTCTGAGATGACATCTCCCTGCCGGTCTTTTTCGAGTCCTGCTTCGCTTCGCGAGGATTTGAGCGAGCCTGCGCTTCCCCTTTCCTTCGCATCACTCTGGTCGGTCGCTTTTCTTCTCCTCCACTGCGTTTGTTCTGCGAGTATTTTAGTTGTGCGAGTGGTTGCGTGGTTGAATCGAGTTAGCGGCAGTGGTCGATCCGTTGTCGCTAGGTTTTCGACTATGCAGCTGCCCCTCCCGTCCCACCGGTTCTGAATTCTATTCTTGCGGGCGATGTGTTCGTATTATTTTACGGTTTTCGTCTGATTGATTAGTTTGCTTCCTCTTTGGTTGCAGTCGCGGGGTTGCTTCAGGCTTGAGCTTGGAGTAGAGGCGTGTGCTTGTTGTTGTCGTCATCATCATGGAGCAACCGCAACAGCAGCAGCAGAAGGGGGAGGTCGCTGCGCCGGCGGCGAACGGGAGCGGTGGTGGGGATCTGGTCGGGTACGTCGACGTGCACGTGAAGAGCGCGCGGGACATCCAGAACATCTGCATCTACCACAAGCAGGACGTGTACGCGCGGGTGTCGCTGCCCGGGGAGGGAGCGCCGGTGGCGTCCACGCAGGTGGTCAACGGCGGCGGGCGCAGTCCGGTGTTCGACCAGTCGCTGCGCCTCGGTGTGCGCGCGGGGGACGTGGACGCGGCCCTCCGCTGCGAGGTGTGGATGCTCAGCCGCGTCAAGAACTACCTGCAGGACCAGCTGCTGGGGTTCGCGCTCGTGCCGCTCGCCGAGGTCGTCGCCGCCGACGGCGGTACGCTCGCGCGCGAGTTCCAGCTCACCACCAACGACCTGTTCCAGACGCCCTCCGGGTTCCTGCAGCTCGAGCTCGCGTACATCGGGGTCGTGCCGGAGGTCGTGCCCATCTCGCCGACGCCCAAGCCGGCGCTGGCCGACCCGGATCAGGAACCGGAGAACGCGGCCGGCGCCGGGAACGGGAAGGGGTACGAGAAGATCGAGTTCCCGGATCTGAATCTCGTCGAGGAGAACCAGATCATGGTCTCGGAGTACACCGGCCTGCCGTGCAAGGCCGTGGAGCCGCAGAGCTCCGTGAGCCTGCTGAACTCGGAGGACGGCGACGGCGCCACCACCGTCAACCACGACGCCGGCGTGCGCTTCGTGGAGAGCCTGTCGACGGAGAACAGCACGGCCGAATCCGTGGGCGCCTTCCGCAGCGACACCCCAGTCAGCGGCGTGTCCACCACGGAATCCCCTGCCCTTGCCGCGGTCCCAGCCACGCCTCAGTCCAACTTGGAGTCGTCCGGGAACGCCCACTCGTCGGCCGAGAACAAGGGGAAGGCGGCGTCGGAGGTCGACTCGTCCCGCACCGTCCATGAGAGCCAGGCGGCAAACTCGCCTGGCACCGTGTCGGAGAACGCGGTGGACAGGCCGGTGCTCAGTGTGAACATCGAGCAGGAGGTGACGGTGGATCAGAACCAGATCATGGACATGTACATGAAGAGCATGCAGCAGTTCACCGATTCGCTTGCCAAGATGAAGCTGCCCTTCGACGTGGACAACGGCGGCAGCGAGAAGAGCACCTCCGCCGCCACCGCCTCCCCCGACGCAGACTCCAGCAGCGCCGACTCTAGCGCGGTGAAGAAACCGATGGCCGGGCAACAGGACAAGCCGTCCCCCAAGGTGTTCTACGGCAGCCGGGCGTTCTTCTGATCCGCACCGGATCACCAACGCAAAAATCAAGCTAAGTGATGGCATTTACAGCCGTCTAAGCTGAAGCTTAGTAGCGCAGAGGAATAACACCTTCTCACGTACGATCTTGTTCTAGGTTTGTCATTTCGGAAATTAGTTGTCGCTCTCGTAATGTACCAGTACTTGATCAAGAAATGGTTTGGACTTCTAAATTCTAATTGGTCCAACAAAGTTGCCAGCAGAAGGATTGTGGGCGTAGAAGGATTGAGCATGGTGGTGGCGGCAGGTTCATGCTGAGCACCGGTGTCATTTTGCAGCACACTCGTAATGTACAACGATTGAGGAGGGTGGTGGTGGGTCGCCGGTTAGCGGATTAGGGTTGGTGGTGGTTGCGGCACCTCCAAGGTTGTCGGAGTGACAGCAGGAGGGGGGGGGGGGAGATAGGAGTTCAGAGGATGGGATCGGAGGGGGGGGTA
>VSTD030004589.1:0-10214 GCA_008808055.3 Sporobolus alterniflorus
TCTTTTAGGCTTCTCAAGGATTTTAGAAAAATATAATATGCCATGCCATACAATGCATCCTATACAAGATTTATTTTGGAAAGGTTTTTCATATGTACTGCAAATTGATATGCATCTTCTATGCACTCCTGTGTTGGCAAAATTTTATTCTTGTAAAAAATGGGTGTTACATGAGGTTAAGTAGGCACTAAGACCGGGCTTGTACAAGAGCAAAACCCTTATCGATAAACTGAATAAGGTCTGAAACATCGATTTGGCATGACCCTAAATCTTGGTAAGATGAGTCCAGAGCTCATGCATAAAGGGGATCAGTAGGACAATATCAACTTTTGTCTCCAATAATGAACGATTCGGAATAACAAAAGAAAGAGGATAGTTCATGGTAAGACGAGTGTAGAACTTGCGCATGGCATACCTTAACAAAGCAAATATAATTTCCATTCATGATAACATTGTTACATGGAGGAAAATGCTTGAAATAGTGAGGAACATTGTTATCCTAAGGACATGTCAACTCCTAACATATCTATGACTTGTCCTGTCGTCACAGCGGAGTCCTCGACTAACATCAAAGCCTCTTTGTCGGTACAAGTCACCGTGAAGCCCTCACCCACCATGTCTAAGTCAGCCCGGGGGTATAGGGACTTCAGGATACCCAAAGTTAGACTCGCCGATTGCCCCATGTTCACGAGAATGATCTCCCGAGATCGATTCGGCAGACTGTCTAGCATCTGAGGTGGACATGTATCAGAAGACGACTCACCTGGGTAGAAGAGAGCTACCGCATTGTCCACCATTGCCTTTAAGGCATTAAGCTCAGCATCTAATTCCGCGAGTCGAAGCGGGGTCAGTTAGAAACTGATTCAAAGATAATTGGACACTTTGAATACAATCAAAGAACTTGCTCTCCAGCTTTTTGTAAGCTGAGTGACCTACTTCAGGTAGTCATCATTAGCCCGAGTAGTGCGTTCTAGGCAAAGTTCTCGGGCTCGGATTTCATTTAACCCATCCACCACCTTGTTCTCCAAGTACTTTACTTTGTCTTCAAGAGTGGGGAACTAGGTGGCAAACCTGTTGCCAAAGATCTTCAGGTCTCAGACTGCCCGAGAAAGTACATCTACTTCCATTTGAGCCATGATTCGGGCAGCCTTTTCCTCGTATAGATCCGCTTTCAGATCAGCAAAATCTTTTGTTTCAGAGTCTGGAGCACCCGGGATAATGCCGAGGGCCATGAGTTGGTCTGTGTATTCTGCGAGACAAGGTCATGATTAGTCCAGAGTATACTCGGATATGACTTGATTTCCAAGATAAAAAGGTAACAAGAATTTACCATCTTTCAGCTGGCTTTCCTCGGCTAATTTGGCCTAAAGCTCTTGAAGTCGAGCGAAAAGGACCGATTTGTGCTCGTTTGCTTCCCTAAGCTCGTCTTCAAACGTTTGAGTCTCTTGCATCCTTTTAATTGATACTTTTAGAAATTGGTCTTTGTCTTGAGAATGCTTGACCATAGCCTGTATCAAAGAAGAGTCAAATTTCAAGACAAAAAGGTAAGGGGATGTAAAGATTTTCACATCAACTAGCTCTGAGGTGGTCTTCATGCTGGAGTACAGTGCCTTGATCTGCTCCCGCTCGGCTTCGGTGTTCATGGATGCTGTTATGTATCAGCCAGTATGGAATCTGACCTGAATGAAGTCCAGATTGTCCCATAGGGACTCTGCGACATGCGAATACTGATGCAGTTGCTTTCTAGACCTAGGCACGAATGAGCCTTCACCGGGTTGACGTCCACCAAGAGCTTCGAGTCCAAAAGACATAGGACTCTACGGGGATGCTTCAGGATGCTCAGTAGGTTCTGGCCCGGGGGATTGATGAGCAGCATCACGGCCCAAGCTGGCATCGGATGGGGAAGTTGGAACACCTTTTGCACCAGCAGTGTCTTCCGTGTCTGTTGAACCCGGGGGCTTCGACATTTCCAGGGAAGATTTTCCAGTAGGACTCGGGGGCTTGTCCACCTTTGGGGACTCACTCTCGACCAGGGTTTCCTTTCCATGTGAGATCGAGTGAATATCTTGGGGCACTCTGCATCGATACCCGTGGGTTACCAGATAATTAGTAAAAGAAAATATTCAAGACAAGTATACCTTTTTGATCGAAAGATTGAAATCCCTTTCTAAGTCCCCGATGGAGGAGTTGAAGCAGGAGCTTTTTGCTTAGGAACAGAGATCTTGATCCCGCCTCAAGGTTTCCAGGAAGCTTTCTTGGCCTTTTTCTGGGGACTTGGGTCGATAGGCGCTTTTCACTTGCTGGACTGAGTCCTTGAAGCACCGGCACTAGATCCAGTAAAAGGGTCCTCGGAGGACTCAACGCCAGGATTATGGGCCGATATCGGGATGGCAGGAATTGGGATGTCACCTTCAAATCCAGGGATGGGCGAGATGAAGTTATCCAAATCCTGCATTCAAGTAATTGGAATATGAGATATTAAAGAAACAATGAAGACTAAATTAGGTTGGGCGCCTTACCGGGTCCCTTTCTATCCCAATGTGGTAAGAGTGCACCTGCTCGTTGGACAGCCATGTGGAAATGTCTTGAAATATTTCTCCTAGATGCTTCACCAGGAGCTCTGGAGTTATTTTTCCCTAGGTTTCCCGAGTTGGGTCTTTGAGTCTGCTATACTCCCAACCCAGATGAACTTGTTTTTTCAGCGGCTGGACTCGGCGGGCCAGCCAATGGGCAGCCACGCACATGCCTATCAAGACTTTCTCTTTCAAGTGGTTGACCTTGTTGATCAAAGTAGCCACTTGAGGGACTTCGAGTGGAGTCAGCTCTTCACTCTAGGTTCTTTGGAACTCGGGGAGTTGGCCTACGAAGGATGGGAGGATGGGTTCATGATTCTCACAGTAGAACCATGTTCCATGCCATCCCTGGAGAGAATTTTTCATGAGAAGATCAAGGAAACAAGCACGAGGGCGGGTCTGGAGGCCTACACCCCCTATAACTTTCCGGTTGGCGGCGTTCGGCTAGTATTTAAGGAAGAAATGGTTTTTGAATAGTGGAAGCTTAGAGGAATCAAAAGATAAGCTTCATAGAGATAGACAAAGACGGCAATCTAGAGAATGGAGTTAGGGTTCAGATCGACAAGCTCTATCTGATAGTGGTCGAGAAGTCCGCGGAGGAAATCACAAGCAGGGAGTCCAAACCCGCGCTGGAAGAAAGAGGAAAACACCACAATTCCATTCGTATTCGGTGGGGAATGTCTTTTTTGTGTGCGATGAATGGCTGGAAGAGGTGGGGATGAGAGGGGGCCATTGCTGAGCAAAAGGAGCACTGCAGCATGGAGTCAGAACTAGTGCACAAGCACTGATTGCTAGGAAGATTGGAGGTGAGAATGGTGGTGGCATGAGAAATGTTAGGGTTAATGACCAGATCCCTTTTAATAAGGGTGGCGACTGAAATCCATGATGATTCATTTCCAAGCGCGTGGGAATTTGAGTCAACGGCTGGATTTTAGCGCAATGGTAAAAAATTGTTTCCATTTATTTATTATAGAGGAGATGATAAAATAGAAGTGAATCTGACCATGAATTTTGGGTCAAGAGACAAGGAAAAGGAGTTGACATTGGAGTAATAGCACAATTTGACTCCCGAATCAATTCTTGAGGATTTGGTACGAGAGTCAGGGGCTAAACCTAATAGGTGCACCTATTCGGTGCACCTATTTATGTTTCTTCAAGATTTGACTCCCGAATCAATTCTTGAGGATTTGGTATGAGAGTCGGGGGCTACACCTATTAGGTGCACCAACTTGATGCACCTATTTGCACTTTCAACACTTTTGAGGAGACTCAGTCAGAGGCATGAGTACTCGATCAGAGCCAAGTAGCACTCAAACAAGTCATTCCAAGTCAGACGGAGCACTTGGCAACTTCACCGAAAAACAGGAAGGTATGGTTGAGTAGGATCGAGCTCGCTTGCCAACCACTCGGGGGATACTGACGAAGTCTGGTACCAGGGGTACCATGTTTCCTGGACTCGATGGAAAGGAAACAGGGGGTCCTCCATGAGTCGGCCCACCAGGCCTGGGCACTCGAGCCAGGAGGCATCAAACTGAGGCAGTTTAGAAGATAGATATATTATCAAATCTTGTAAATAGGGCAACTAAAGATAGAGTTTGGGTCATATACAATCGTATCTGACCAGATCTTCCATGTAAACCCTACCCCCTTAACCTATAAAAGGAGGGGTAGAAGGGGTATCAACCCAAGCAATCATAATACATAGACGCACATAGGACGTAGGATTTTTAGTCACAGGGAGGCCCGAACCTGTCTAAACCCTTGTGTCCCTTGCGTTCCATTGTTCTTCATATCCGTGAGCACCACTACTCTCAATTCTACTCGTAAATCCATGACACCCATCAACTAGAGGTGGGTGGAGGATGAGGTAGAGTTTGTGTGCTCATAGGATGCTACCGCGGAGAGGTTACTACACAAGATGCTGGCCTCGGTCCACTGAAACATCCTATATCCGGTTTGGGTTAGTCTGAGAAGAGAGACAGGGTTCTGCCCATATTCCAAGGGCTTCCTCCTTGCTTCCTCATTTTTCCTGTGTTTTATTCCCGCAACTTTTATCTCGGGGCAGTGCGGATGTGTCTGCGTTGCTGGCGGAGGTGGCTAGGGCGCAGGAGGCAGCCGCCGTTGCGAAGGCCACCCGTGCCACGGCACTGCTCGCCACAGAGACTTCTACCCTAGAGGCTGTTGTGACGTGGGATAGCATCGCCCTCCGTGTTAGGGATGAGGAGGATCAGGCCGCTCTGGCAGAGAGGGAGGCACTAGAAAGGGTATCGACAGTGGAGGGGGAGAATGTCACGGTGTTGGCCTCTGCTCATGAGGATGCTGAGGGCTTTATCTGAAAGATCACCCTCCTTGAAGATGAGCTTGCGACAGAGCGTCAGGCTCAAGAAGTGTCTAAGACGGGGTGTCGAGCACAAATCGAGGAGCTCACCCTTCTGTAGACCTAGGGCTCTGAGCTGTGCCATGCCATCGCCAGTCCCCCATGATTGAGGCATCACTTGTCCAAGTGGATGCGCTTGCGGCCCTCTGTCATACTGCAATGGATGGGGAACTCACCACATTTCAGGCGGTGGTGTCCTCTGTCGCGGAGTTGGTGCATAGGCGCTCGCCTAGCGACACCTCCCATGCAGAGGTAGTGGGTGAGCTGGCCATCAAATACCAAAAGATGGAGGATCGGTGCTCACGGCTTGAGCGGCCTACTATGACCTGCTCCTTGGGCCACCGCCCAGTCAGGCCCGACTGGCCGATTGTCTGACGAGATCATCAGTCAGCTTAGAGTGGAGCTGGCCGCATGACAGGAGGTAGATGCAGTGTTGTAGGCTCTACGGACTTTGGCTGCACGGGTTCGGGACTTGGTGATGGGCGGCGTCAACGAATCGTCTTCTTTGGCAGCGTCTATGTCCGTGGCGGCGGAGCTACTCGAAAGTCGAATCAACACTGTAGCCGCTAACGGAGTCCATTGGGGGCCCGTTCTGCATTGGTTGCCGTTGTGTCACATTTCCCGAAGCTGGAGACCGAGCTGGAGGTGTTCGGGTCCGGACGCAGCGCAGGCTTGACAGATGACAAGGCAGATGCTCTCTAGACCCGAGTGTGTGCGGCCTCGG
This sequence comes from Sporobolus alterniflorus, assembly GCA_008808055.3. Taxonomy (NCBI): domain Eukaryota; kingdom Viridiplantae; phylum Streptophyta; class Magnoliopsida; order Poales; family Poaceae; genus Sporobolus; species Sporobolus alterniflorus. The sequence continues at coordinate 5,675 of VSTD030004589.1, forward strand.
ATTCACTAGTGTTGCATGTTCCTTCTTCGGTTACCCATAACCCTCCTGGCGGCGTGGGGAAGTAGTGGTGGGTAGCTCATGTAGATAATCCTTTTGCTTTTGCTTAAGTATGAATGATCTGAATGAATTAAAACATGTTATTCATGCAATCCAAGCACAATCGCCTCTAATTGTCTCTTCTTTCTTTTGAAAAAGAACGAAAATTGGTGCAGAATTTTAAGATGCTAACCTAATCCGAGTAGCCCCCGAGTGCTGTGATACAGGTGGATTTGCATGTCTGTATTGTGGTACTTTTGACCGAAGTGCATACTCTCTAAAATGATGAAGGAATGTGTGAGAGAAAAGAAATGTTGGGGATTAGAATTCCTTATCTGATTTGCATCCCCCATGTGGAGTCGTGTCGTGTTACTGGTTTGTTGGGGTTACTTCGTTGATGAAACAGAGGCCACACACTCCTCTCAAAGTGATGGCTCGCCTTCCTTGCTACCTCACTATGCTAATCAGGTTGACATCGTTGATGTGTGGGCTAGGCCCCCACTCACAGTGAGCGGGGCATTGTGTGGCTTGGATGGCGTAGAAGTCGAGGCGCCTAGCCTACTGCGCACTATCCCGGACGTGGGTTTCGAATGGCCATTTCAGTTTTCCTCTACGGTATAAACAGCAAGGTGTCGAACTGCTCACCTTGATCTTTAGATCTTCAATGAGGTTGGACTGGAATCACCTTTTCCCGCTGTTGATCCTGAAGTTCACCCTGCTCTGTTGCCTATGATGGCTAGTGGGGTGACGACGGTAGATGTTCCCATAGTGGGAGCCCCCGCCACAATCATTGCCAGTTACCGTCCCATTGCGCAAGGACGGGCGCCTCCTCCAGTCGGGCATCATCACCGACTAGGTGAGTCTTCATCCTATGCCGATGCTTGCCCGGGCTTACTTCTTTGTCATGACACTGACCTTTGCTTGCTGATTGGTGTAGGGCCTCATCTCCTTCGCATGTGGTGATCAATGAGCTACAAAAGTAGCTCCTTGCTTAGGAGAGGGACCTTAACAGCTGAGAGGGCGCCATCGTCGCATGGGAGGAAGGATTGGCGGCCTTTGCGCGTGCGCTCAGGGAGGTGAGCGCGAAACGTGACTCTAGTCATGCCCCTGTGGATGCCATCCGATGGGACTTTTCCACCCAGGTGTGCACCTCCAGTTCCTGGTCCAGCCAACTCACTGACCTTGGCCAAACACTGGAGGAATGCCAGACTCTTCACTGCCTATAGGAAATGAACCTGGAGGTGTAGGAGGCAATACTGGTAGAAGAGTTGGAGCATGGCCTACATCCTCCAGACGAGCGGGACCTATCGATGGAGCTGGACAAGGCCTGCACATACATGGACATGACCTCCAGCGATTGTGCCATTGATGCCGAATGACTATCATGGCAGGTCGTGCAGGTTTCCGGCATCCTGTTCAACCTGGGCATCCTGCCCATCCAGGACATTTCCCAACTCCCGAAGACAGCTTGGGAAGTCCTGCCGGTGATCAACCTCATCTTGAAGCGCCTGCAAGAGGCGCTGGCCTCTGGCACCAATCCATGGGACTGAGCTTTGGGGTGGTCACCGCGCCTGTGACTTCGGGTCATTCACCCCATCGCTCTTCCGTTTCCTTCTTTTTTATTTTGGCGCTTGGAGCGGCTGTAAAATAGGTCTTTATGTATATATAGGTATTTTATTAAACTGGTGGAAAACTTACGTCGTTACACCCCTGAACCCCATGGCCCCAGCCGCAGCGCATTGGGGTCCTAGGGCCTTGGTTAGACACACGGCGCCTCCCCAATGGGTGGCATCTCCCGTAGACCATCATGACAGCGTTTTCCTCGGGGAACGACATCGTATCGCTCCCATTGGGCCCTTCATCGAGCTCAGCGCCCTAGGTTAGGGTCCCTGAAGTCATGAAGCTTCTCGTCATGTCGCAGTCCTTGAGCTTGTGCCTGACAGGGTATGCATGGTTTGGATAGGCCTCCTCGAGAAGCCTCTTGAAGTGGTTCGTAGGCGGCATCGCTAGACATTTGTCACTACATGCGGCGGTCGAGATGCATCCCATGCCAGAGCTACCCGCTTCCTAGTCGCGATCGTCGTCACGGCTAGTCATTATCGTAGTCCCTTGAAAGGCGCCACTTGCGCCGCTTGTGGCCGCCTTTGACGCCCTCATGGGGTGTAGTGGGCAGCGTCATTAGATGGCTCCTCCTTGTCACTGCTCGGGGTCGCCTCTCTTCTTTCCCATGCGGGATGAAGCATGACTGTCTCGTAGCTGGTTGTGCGTTGGGTGGCGATGCCGCGCGGCTCCTCGAACGTGCTTCTGAAGAGGTTGCTATGTCTGCCCTACCATGGGTTCTGCGTGCCTCATTCGGGCAGCGTGCTTACGCTACCCTGGCGAGCTTGGTGGTGAACCTGGGGTTCATCACACCGACCCTGCCACCGCCATAGCGGGGCCTAGGATGAGAAATCAATAGAGGGTGATGGTGCCATCCTTATCATGGATGGCGTCGTACCTAGCCTTGGCCGATTGGTCTCAGCCTGAGTCGAGCTGGGAGTTGAGTCAGTCCAGTGCCAGCGAGCACACTCTACTAGTTGTGCGACGACGATGGCATGAATCTCTGCTAATTGGTGGTACATGTTGTTCACTCCGTCAGTAGTGAGTGGAGGTGCAGCGCTCATGGGTTTGGCCGCCGTGACCTCGACCTGGCCCTCCTCTCGGTTGGCTGGGGGAGCCTCCTCCTTTGCCTGAGCTTGGGTAGAGGTGAAGTCCACCATCAAGATCCTCTCCATCTCAAGCATGGGCTCATGCCGTGGCGGTGCGTGTGGTTGGACCATGGTAGCGGCCTGCTTGTCGGCAAGCTTGCTTTGCCGTGGCACTGCCTCCTGCTCGGTGGTGGGATGCTGAGCACGGGCTTTTGCCTGCTGCCCTCCATGATGAGCGTGGCATTGCTTGACGAGGAGGTTGGTTTCCAGCCGCGGGCCACCGTCCATGGGGGAACCGTTGTCGTGGCTTGTGTGGCCAGAGCATTCTCCATCCATAGTGTGGCTGCGGCGAGAGCGAGCTGGGCCGCCACATTGCGCCTTTTGGGGGAAGGGAGGCCGAATCTTCCTTCCCCGCTCGACGTCATGAGGAACTCCTCGGTGGAGTTATTGGTCATGGCCCACCACGGGGTAGATGCCCTGCTACGAGTTGAGCCCATGAAAGTGGCACCTTCATGCCCCTCCTGGGGGAGAGGCGCAGGCCGTCGAAGTAGTCAGTGATGAACTCAAAGTTCCCGAGGTGAACGGTTTCACCGAGGGAGAATCCACCGCACGTCAGATGCTCACCGTCGACGGCAACGACAATTGCAGATGAGGGAACCATCAGAATGTCTAGAGGAAATGCACGCTGCAAGTCCTCCTTCCTGGTTTAGGCCCCTCCTTATAGGTAATAGCCCTTTGTCCAACAGTTTGATATTTAAGATGAACAGTGGTTACAATGAGGGTGAGCAGAGCGCTCGAGAAGTTCGCTAAGTAAAAGGAGAAAATGTTCTTGTGTCTCCTGCCTGAAGGATATGGACCTTTTATAAAGCGGGAGGCGGACAGATAACTATGAACTAATTACTTTTACATTCAGGAAGGGATTTACATGACCAGTGTGCCCAGACCTGAGATGGTTGGTTCGTAGAGGTCGGTTGGAGGTTTCCACGGTGTTCTCATCATTTCCATAGCCTTCTTCTTGCCTCCCAGGTGTTCGCTTCAGCTCTCGGGCGTTCTTGCCGATGAGGTGGATGATGCCTAGGACAATTCTTGGAGAGGTTGCTTCGAGATATCTTTACTTAGCGACTAAGCCTTCCCACATGGGGGGTTGATGTGGATGGAATAGCCTACCCTCTGCACCAGCCTACAGCCCGTAGCCACCAGCCGAGGGGACAAGGCTTACCTGCCAGGCGACGTCCTGTCTTGTCTTTTGTAGTAGGTGGCAGCGCCTTTCGGGGGAAAGGAAGCTTCCCGGGCGTAGATATTTGATGGAGAGTTTATCTTATTCGATACATGTACTACTGAATATTACATGCAGTAAATCATTTTTATCAGGCGGTGCTTATCCCATGGCAGAGTCATGATGATACTTAGCCGTGTACCCCTGGTCTAGTGATGTCAAGCGGTGATGAGATGGATTCTATACTCGAGTGCATATTGTTAGGTGCGCATGGGTTCCTACTACTATGTCCCTTCGTGCTAGGTCGCTTAAGACCAACGCTTTCCAATGCCTGAAGCGGGTGGTGCTTATCCATAGCGGGAAGCCCCCGGGCATGTTTGACCGGAGGCCCGGGTCCCTCCTTCGAGTCACTAAGAGAGGCGGGTAGGACGAACAGGTGGTGAAATCCTGTCTGCCCGCGCTAATCACATGGTGGAGAAGTGATGACGTAGATTGTTACCGAGATTAAATCTTTTTAGGTTGGTGGTCCCATCTCTTCAGCCTGGAGAGGTGGGGTTGTTTCCTGATACGGGGTGTATGGTTCCCCAGCCATTTGTCGCTG
>VSTD030004590.1:0-10213 GCA_008808055.3 Sporobolus alterniflorus
GTAACTGGTCCACATCATTTTGCATAGTAAAAAACTTTAAAATAATTTATCCCACTCATATGATATGTATTTTAAATTCTGTTTTCACTATTGTGTTCTATGTGATGAGATGAATAAAATTATATCACACTTGTATATGTTTTGAACAAATTTTAAATCAACTTATTTTGCTCTATAAATAAGATACTTTCAGAGATGCAAAATTTAGAAATGTTTCTTTAGTTTTTTAAATCCACAAGTAAAAAATTACTCAATGAACATATCACAATAAAATATTCAACAAAAAAACATATTTAGATAGCCAAATCATCAAAAATCTTTCAAAAGTTAAAAGGTGTTTTGTGAAATAATATATATGCACATATTGGTGCATATTTATGTGTCATATGCTATATTAAATAATGTTTTTGCACATCTTGATAGAATTTTCTGCAGCACTGTACGGGGTTAACAACTAGTATATACTCTTTAGATTGAATGATTACATCGTAAGAATTTTGTAGGATAGAGAAGTTCCCTGTATATATTTTTAAGGTTCACTAAGTATGGCACAATGCCAAAATGTATATGTACTAGGGGATGCCCGCGTGTTGCTACGAGTGTCCAATGCAACAATCAATGAATCAAAATGAACCTGTCGATAACCCCGCACGATTTAAAAATATCTTTGGAACCGAAGTTTATTCATAGCTATGGATTGGAACATAATTTCTCAAAAAATGGGTGTTGGTGTAAAGTTCTGGGATTTTTCCTACAATTTTGATTTATTTTTGTATGAGAAATGGCGTGGACCGAGTGCAAAGACTGTAGATTGTGACTGACGTTTGGTTCATGGTGGACCTATGACGACAAGAACTCGTCTGAGTTCGAGCGTGCGGTGGCTGTGATGCATGGGAGCTCACCGTGGATACTTGGGGAGGGATGAGGGATCTCCGGGGACCTCACCGGCCATAGCTCAGAGCAGCGGATGCGGCCGGGCGGTGAGGAGTGATGGTGGCGACAACTTTAGCTCCGACGAGAGTGAGTTGTTGCACAATAATAACCCAAAGGAAGGCAGGGAATGAATGTGGCGGTGGATTGTGATGATCCCGGTGCCTTTTATAGGGTGGAGGAGGGAGGGGAGACGATGATGTGGAGGAGAAACATGAGGTGGCGAGTGTAGTTCTTCAATGCTTCGGTTTCAGGGAGAAGAGAGGAAGGGGCAACACCCGTTTCAGAAGGGGAGAGGAGCACACGAGGTGACTCTTGGTCCCACGCGGAGGGGTGACCAGAGGATCCAGTGGTGCGGCGACAGTCGACAGCCAGAGTCAGGTGGCATCTGGATTGATCCGAGGTGTAAAACAACCAGTTGGACCCGTAGGGCCAAAAGGCGGTTTGAGCCGGTTACTATTGGGAGTTCAAACATGCTATTGAGGTGGAATGGGCTAGGAAAGAGAGATTCCTAGCTGAAAGAAAAATATAGAGATGAATTTGGGCTGCAACAGTTTAAATTAAAAAATTCAAACTTTTCAATTTAAAACAGATGAGATTAGAATCAACCCAGCTTTGGAATCTTTTCAAAAATAGACAGTTTAAGATTTGATTGAAAAGATTCAAAATTTAGAGGTGATAACAGAATTTAAAATGTATTACAAACATATAGCAAATAAGTTGATTTAAAAATTCTTAAAAATTATGCAAGTGATATTTTATTTTGTTCATCTCATCGCATATAACACAATTGGGTAAACAAAATTTAAAATGGATATCATCCAAGTTAGATTAATTATTTTAAAGTTTTATAATATTTAGTGGTGATGTAACGATGATTTGACCGCTGAGGTGGATAGCTTGTATGTGTAGAAAATAGACTTAAGGGGATCATAGAAATATAAATATAGGGAATGTACATACAATATCATCACACTATAATATTATTTTCCTTTTTTCAATGCCCAGACAAATTGAAGCAAATCAATAGAAGTTGTCAGTCAAAAATCTAGTGAAACTTAATAGCCTAAAAATTGGTACACCGAGCCTAAAAACTTGTATAGATGTGTATAGTAGGAACCAATGACAACGGGAGTGGTAAATTGTTCAAGATTGAATTGCGGCTCTTGCTTTGGTAACTTCATCTCCAGTTTTTTTCCAAAAACAAATAATGAAAAAACAGCTATCTACAATAAGTTATGAGATTTAACTAGAAGACCGGTGTTTGTATTGCGATCAGATTTGTGTGAAGCTATAACCTGTAGCATTATTAATCAGCCATTATCACACTATCCAATCCCATCAAAGTTCCTCGGCTAAATCTTTGTTCAAGAAAGCGGACTTGACGTCCACGTGATGAACCCTTCAGTCTTCATGTGCAGCCACAGCTAGTATCAGCCGCACTGACTCCATTCTTGCCACGGGCGCGAACACTTCCTCAAAGTCCATGCCTTGCTTCTGGACGAACCCCTTTGCGACAAGTCGGGCCTTGTGCTTGACAATGCGCTCGCTCTCGTCCTTCTTTGCCTTGTAAACCTATTTGAGACTGATCGGCCGGTGACTGGGTGGGAGATCGACCACATCCCAAGTGCAGTTTTCTTCAATTGAACGCAACTCGTCGATCATGGCAGCGCGCCACGATGGATCGTGCACTGCCTCTTCAAGTGTGGTCGGCTCTACAGCACTCACCATGTGCAACTCTTCTTCTAGCACTCGCTTCGCCAGTCTTGGCACCTCTGCAGGCCCAAGGACATTTTCCATCCTCTAGAACTGAAGTGGAGCATCATCATCGTGATTGTTGTCGAAGTCGATGTCGCTGGATGGTGGTGTCGCATACACAACATGCGGCGACGAGGCTGGCAGTGGCGATGGGGTGCCACCATGAGCCAGCTGGGGTGGTGTAACTGTTGCACCATCGTGTCCCACCTCCACCTGAGCCAGGTTTGGTCCCAGCTGATACCCGGTGGTGGTGATCGTGTCCACTTCAAAGGCTCGACATCGGCGTGCACTCCGATGTCCCCGCTCCAGTCCCACTGAGCGAGTTCATCAAAGACAACGTCTCTGGTGACGTGCACATGCCTTGTCCGTGGATCATAGGCATGGTAAGCCTTAGACCCCGGTTAGTAGCCCACGAACACCATTTTGGTGCACCTATCATCAAGCTTCTTCAACATGGGCTTGGTGTTCTTCACATGAACTATGCAACCGAATGTGCGCTGATGTGCCACACTCGGTTTCCTGACATGCCATGCTTCATAAGGTGTCATTCCCTCCACGCTCTTGGTTGGTAACCTGTTAAGCAGATAAACAACGGTTGTTACAGCTCCCCCCTAGAAATAGCATGGCAATCCTTTTGCCTTCATCATGCTTCAAGCAGACGTCACAATAGTCTGGTTTCACCGCTCCACCATGTCATTTTGTTGAGGTGAATACGATGCGGTGAGATGGTGATGAACCCCCGTCTCGCTGCAATAATCATCAAAGAGCTTCGAGCAGAATTCACCGCCACGGTTAGTCTTCAAACAACTCAACTTCTTGCCTTATGTCGCCTCTGCCTCGGCTCTCGCACACTTGTTGGCCTCCAATGCTTCATCCTTGGAACGAATCAGCACCACCCACATGAATCGACTGAAATCATCAATGAGCAACACAAATAGCTTCTTGCCGCTCGGTGTAGTCGGCTTGATGGGACCACAAAGGTTGCCATGAACCAGCTCGAGCACCCTCTTGGACCAAAACTCCGCCTGCTCCAGGAACGGCGAGCACTAATCCTTACTGGCCAAGCACCTGTCACAGAGCTGTTCAATGTGCTCAATTTGGGGAAGCCTTGCCCCCCCCCCCCCGCCATCTTCTTCAGCCCTTGGAATCTGAGGTAGCCAAGGTGAGCATGCCATCGCCACGCCAACTCCTGTCCACACGTGAGCAAGCAAACCGGGTGTGCAATGGTGGAGTTGAGCACATACGACCGATTCGTCGTGTGTGGAATCCTTGGCAGCATCCAATCATCTACATCCTTGATACACATGATACTTGATTTAATGAAAATCTCATACCCGATATCGTTGAGCTAGCCGATGCTGAGGATATTGGTCTTGAGCTTAGGGATGAAATAGATGTTGGAGAAGGAGCGATGCTTGCCGCTCTTGGTGCTAAAGATGACAATCCTGCATCCCTCGATGCAGACCACCGAGCCGTCCTTGAACCGCACGGTCCCCCACACGCCAGTGTTGAGGTCAGAGAAGGCTTCATGGACTCCGGTCATGTGGTTAGTAGCTCTGGTATCCACCACCCACTTGGATGCATTCACATGTGCACTTTCCCCTCCAATTTGTGTGAACACCTTCTCCTCAATGAGATGCACAATACTGTGCGGCCAGTGGCTGCGCCGACGCCAGAGTTGAAATTGAAAGGGGAAGTGGATTTGAAATTTGAACTGTTTCTGTGAGCAGGAGCCCGCCTTCTTCCTCCTCGGTGACGTTGGCTTGGGCCGCTTTCTTTGCTCCTTTGGACATGCATTCTTTGGCCTAGTGGCCCAACTTGCCGCAGGCCCGGCAAGTGTTGTTGGCCTTTGAGCGTCGCATGCCATATTCATGGAAATTAGACTATGATCCCCTACCGACATGGCCGCCACCGTGGCGTCCCTTGCCACGAGTGGCATTGCTTGACTCACCTTCCTTGGCCTTGAGGCGTGCCATCCACTCCTCCTCAGTGAGGAGTAGGCGCCCTTCTTTGGCACCGCCGGTCGGCTTCTTCTTCCTCTCTTGCACTGTGCGTAGATGGCCAGTGGCTTCCTCGATGGACATCGAGTTCAAGTCGAGCAGTGTCTCAATTGAGATCGCCACATGCTCGAGATGATCAGGTATGAAGTGGAGGATCTTCTTGATGACTTCCTTATCGGAAATCTTGTGGCTGAGGGCTCACAATTGATTTGCGGTTGCAGAGACGTCACGAAACATAAATAAGGCTGGGGTGATCTCGCTTTAGGGGGTGATATCACCTCATGCGGCCAGGAGAAGATTGTCCATGAAGGAGAGCGAAATTGGATCGTCCTCGACGGCGAATCGTGTCAACGTGGAGAAAACAAAAAATGAAGCGCAATAATTGCTGCTTTATCGCCCTACATGGTGATCTGTTCCAAGCAAATTGCTCCTTCAAAAGAGTTTAAAATATCGACGGTTTTCACTGAAAACTGACAAAAAATAAAATTGTCTCCGCCGGATTTGGCGGGTCCTAAATTTTTGTCCCCGTCGAACTCTGAATCCTGCCTACAACTACTCAATAATTCGAGCAGTCACTCAGCCTTAAAATTGGAATCGGCCACCGATCAATAGTATGCCCTAGTGGGGGTTAACTCAAGCACCGACAAACTAGCCATTGCGGCACGAGCTAGTTTGTCCAGCTGAGCTATAGCCCTTTTTAGTGAAGGTACAAAACACTCTGTTTTGCCAAGAAGAAATGAAATGCATTCGTCAAGAATTGAAATAAAGTTTTATTTGTTGTAAGTATGTCTAGATGTTGATTTAAATTACACAAAGCAACAAGCGCCTGTAGCTCAGTGGATAGAGCGTCTGTTTCCTAAGCAGAAGGTCGAAGGTTCGACCCCTTCCTGGCGCGCTCCTATATTGGCCTTTTCCTCTTTTTGTGGGCAGACTTTTTTTGCGATCAATCTTTCGTGTCAGGCTTGCAGGCCCACGCACTCCCGCGCTACGAAGCCCACTCAAGGCCATTTCTGTATGCATGCTTGGGCAGTCTAGCATTCATGGACGAAAATTGTAGACTGTTGTAATTGAGTCTTAATGCCAAGACTCACAGCACTAATTTTGCCACTCAAAAACACTTCCCATGCATGCTGATAGTGATGAGAGTATCTGCAATTTTGCCTCTTTGTCACGTAGAACTCCATGGCGCGTTCCTATATTGGCCTTTTCCTCTTTTTGTGGGCAGACTTTTTTTGCGATCAATCTTTCGTGTCAGGCTTGCAGGCCCACGCACTCCCGCGCTACGAAGCCCACTCAAGGCCATTTCTGTATGCATGCTTGGGCAGTCTAGCATTCATGGACGAAAATTGTAGACTGTTGTAATTGAGTCTTAATGCCAAGACTCACAGCACTAATTTTGCCACTCAAAAACACTTCCCATGCATGCTGATAGTGATGAGAGTATCTGCAATTTTGCCTCTTTGTCACGTAGAACTCCATGGAGTAGCACTTCATGCCTCCATCTTGGTCAGAATTTGATCTGAACTCCAAACTGCAGAGTTTCTTTGTGCTGCAGCTGTTTGTTGTGTCTGCAGCAACAAATAAGCCCCACCAAGGAATCGGCTGCAGCTGCTAGCAGCCACAGCCATCACAACCGATTAGGCCCAGCTGGAACTAGACCTTCAAGGCTTTAACATATTGCATCCTCCTTAACTTTGTTTGTGTCTCCACTATTACCTTTCTCTCCCTCATCAAGAAGTGAAAGGGAATGCTGTACTGTGGCTATGAGCAGCGATACTATGGCTCTGATCTCTCCCTTCGGTACGCGTCAGCCATCATCGCACGCAGCGCCGTTGGGCCGGACTGGGCCGATCCGCTGGAGACCGAGTTGCAGATTTCATTGTATGTCACCCAAGATTTAGGTGCATGGGATATAATACCACTTCTTTGCGACTTGCAACAGCTGAGCAGAGGGAATTCACTGTGGGGTTGAATTATGAGAGGGGGAATGGCCTATGAATTACTGTGATCTTTCTCCATCAGGTATACCACAATGTCACTGTTTCTCAATAATCCTATATAAGTAAGACTTACTAAGGTCCATTAAATTTGAATTATCTCAATATACAGACATGTCACCTCAGCTTCATTCATATCTTTTTACACTGAGATCTCCAACATTTCTGTATTTACAAATAGATAATCACAATTAGCTAAAATATATCTAATGTCTCATCTTCTTGATACGATATTTAATTTACTTTTAAATTATCTGTTATTCTTCTTGTAGCAACACACAAAATTATCAACTAGTTTATATTGCTTATCGTACCAATTTCATCTTGGAAAGTTAAGTCACTGCTATCATGGTTGCAGAACGAATAATTTGTCATATGGAATCTAGCAATCCAGTAGTAGTTGGGTGACTGTGTGCTTGATGCTGAATGGTGCTGTTGTCTGATAAATAGACTTTCCTTTTTCCAATGGAGTTCCCTTGCAGACTGAACAATGAGTGAACGCTATCTGTCCTCTGAAAGCCTGTAGGTTTCAAGGTTGCTTTGGGATAACTCAGTGCTGTTGATCTGGACCAGATTGACGACAGTGGAAGCTTTAGCGATGGCAATGCCAACCCCTGCAACGTACAGGCTACTATTGGGAACAGATTTGGATCCTTTTCATACTTTGCTAGTGTATCTCAAGCATGTGAAGTGGTTATCCACGATCCACGTAGAATGTCTTGGTGGGAGGAGCATTACTGATGTTCCCCCAGACTTTAACTGCAAAGTGAAATCGGCCTTTCAGTGTTGGGTCCATTGTACTAGTAAAATCACGTGAGCATCGGTTGAGCAAAGAACGACCGACAAAATTATACAGTATATGGATGGTGTGGACACACTGAGGTGAAATGAGGCCAAGTGGCTGCCGCTCAGTTATATCCCATGAAAGTGAGGAGCAGTGCAGAGATTGGGAGTTGGGGCACAGATTCTGCAGACACCCGAGAGAGCACCCATAATGATACTAGCAGTCATGGGCCTGGTTAGAGATGCACTAAAGTTAGTAGATTTGGATGGGTGTTAGACTGTTTCCAGCACATCCTGGAGCCGGACGTGCAAAGCGCTCATGGAACGTGGTGGGCCCCATGCACGAAGATGGGGGAGGAGGAGAGAGAGCATAGGATTGCGCATGCGAGGAGGAGAATAGGAGAAAAACTCAGGTTATGTGGATCCACATCGGAGTCTGTTGGAAGCGACGGGTGCTTGTATGCCTGTATCGATGATGGGAGTCCGCATCTGGGGATGTGTTTAAAACAGCCTTAATGGCTGGTAATTTAGACAGGCCTATCCTTGAGTCATACTGCAAATAGTTGATGGAGACTAGAGACCCTTTTCTCATTTTTCTTCTTCTTCTAGTAAGCATTTATGCCACTCCCTGCAGTAGCCTTTCCATTTGTTGTTAGTTCCACAACTTGCATTTGTTGGCTCTATTATTGGTCACCAAAAGCAACACCACATGCTTCACTTTAGTTCTCCATCCAATCACCTTGAGCATCTATTGAAACATCTGTGGATGATTAAGGATCCCTTTATCAATTCAACTATAAAACTCAGGTGATATAGAAGGGACGATGAGATCTTTTATCATGTTCTAACATTCCCCATATTGCGTGCCAGTCAGGACGCTGCCGCTCCGCTTAGGGGGTCTACTAATCTGTGCTACGTGAGCCTCACCATATGGATTTCTATAGATTGGAATTATGTGCAGCGAAGATATGCGTGACCGAGGTTTGAACTCAAGACCTCGTGGCTCAGATACTATGATGGAGGAACCTCTCTACCAGTCCAACTATAAAACACAGATGATATAGAAGAAGCGAGATGATCTTTTATCGGGTGGATTTCCAAGTTGGTGTGTCTCTTGTACACCAACCAGTCTTTGCCTGCCTATATATCGCCATCCGTGAGTAAGCATTACCCGTTCGATAAACAACTTTTGTGTGCATCTGGAGCCTGCTTTTGGAGCTGGCAACTCGCATGATTTACCACCTCTTGAGGACCGGCTCGATTAATTGATTGGCTTCGGCGTCTCTTTCTTCGAGTGGACCTGCAGCCTTGACTTTAGGAAGCTACGTACCATTATCATCTTTACTTGGCCTCCACTTTGATTCCCGTACTTACCACCGCTTGATTCAGACGACCTGAAGCTAATTTGTGTTCCCGTTCTGGTGGATCTTGCTTTCATGCAACTTGTCGCTCGATCAATACACGTCGCCCTCTTTTATTCCTGCTAATTTTCTTATTAGCTTTTACTTGCAGTGGGGAGTAGCTAGCTTACCTTTTTCCTCTCTTGACTAATAACAGGTTATCAACCTTGAGCGAAGTAAGGTTGGTTGCCCGTGAAGGTCCCGTCGTTACACGTCGCTTTGATGGTTGAACGTCACGGCACGGTTAGGCTGGCCAGTTTCACCCTGTTCCTGTCGTCTGTCATCAGTCACCTAGTAGTGTCTATCCATTTGGAGGCGAGAGCACCTCATCCAGGTCGTGTGATCACCTCTCTTTCGCTTGCTTGTGAGGAGCGGATTGGCGGTTAGCGAGCAAGTAATATCCTGATTTGAACGTGGAGCCTGCCTGCTCGGCCATCGCCATCCGCCCTTAATTGGGGACAAGAGCTTGTTGGACTATGTACCCGCATCATGCCGGAGTCCGGTTTCTTCAGACTCCCTCTCCATAACCTTCTCCAGCAGCAGGTCATTTTTATGCTTGTCTCTTGTGATTTGTTAGGTTTGGATTCTGCAATCTGGGCATACAGCCGGGCTGTCTGCCTACTACTGTCCCTCTGTATCCGATTCCAATTCCTTGTGAACTTTCTTTGTCATGTCGCATTGGCCGCCTGTTATCTTCCTCTACAGTTGTCCACTACTGAAGGAACGATTTTATTCTATGGCGATCAGAAGCAGAGCATCTGGAGAGAGGGATGAGGTGAATCATTTCGTTCCATCCTTCTTGCTTAGTCACAGCCGAGCCCACAAAACCAACCGGGTCAATGTGCCGAGTTTGATCTGGTGCCATGCTGTCAAGCCTGAAGCACTCTGTTCATAAGGAAGATGGCGCCAGGCATTTAAACACAGCGGAGGGTGGAATATGGCGTGATACCGCTTTCATCCAACGGCTGATAAGCACTTAGTACTGTTGCTCTTTTCAGACAGTCATCATTGCTTTTGCTTTCCAACTGCTCTTGTCTTGTAATCTGGACTATATAAGCACCACCGTCGTCGCCTAATGAACATCATCAAAAACCCTAAAAGCTACTTACTTCGTGTACTGCTTTATCTTCATTTTAATACAAATTCCACCGGGCGGTTTCACCTAAATTTTTCTCTATTTTTTCCTGATCTGTTCTTTTAGTTCTGGTTATTTCTTCAGCCCGCTCTTCTTCAATTTATGGCGTGACAATTGATATCAGAGCCAACCTTTCTTGCCAAATCCCACCCTCCCTCCCGTGATCAGAGATCTCTGTGGGTATGAGGATGCAAATCCCTGTAATCCCTG
>VSTD030004591.1:0-10213 GCA_008808055.3 Sporobolus alterniflorus
AACATAAGGTACACTTTGTGAATCAGCTCCATACAACTTTATGGCTGGTGGAACATTTCTTCAAACACATCGCATGCATAGCTAGAGGAGGTGTAACATAGTAGGGAGTCTTATCGTGGAAGTGTAGAGGAGGCAGTGCTTGGTTGAGACGAAGCTTGGGTACCTCCCAAACGGATGGCAGCAACTTACATCAAACTGATATGCTTGACTGCAGAGTGTGCGTCAAGTGGTCATGAGGAAATCAACCACAGTGGAGCAGGGGTAACTGAAGCATTAAAGCAATATTTAAGCGACACCCACTAATGGGCAGAAATTTATGGACGATTTTTTGCAACTGAAGTGAATCAATAATCTCTGAAGAACCCACCTTCAGAAATTATCAGAGGAAGAGAAGAATGTCGGTTCGCTAAATTAAATTTTGATCGATGGAATTGAGGGCAGTTTCAGCTAGTAGGCATACTCACTCGTGATCGTAGATGTCCTTTGTTGTTGCATGTCACACGGGGAAAGCGTCTGCCGATGGATCTTTATATGAGGAAATTAGCCGAGAATGGAGCAGATCAGCAATCAACAGCTGATCCTCCCTCACCCCTTCCGAAAAGCAAAAACTAACACTGATCACAACACCTCACCCCCTAGGAACCTAGACACGAGGCCTAATCCACTCATGAGAACTTGGCTCACCTATCCTTTTCCTCAACCTACCCGAAAAAGTAAAGAATCAACACGACACGAGTAAGCCGAAGTAGACAGGGGTGAAGCTGACCTTAGCTTTGGTAGGAGACGCCGACCGACGGTGAAGCGCTTGAGAGATCTAGCGAAGGCCCTGGTGTGCTCACCTGACATGTTGAAGATCTGGTCGAAGGCGACCGTCCCGATGACCACGAAGAAGAGCAACACACCTGCGCGCCTGGGGTGTCCAGCTGCTTCCTCGTGATCATGCGGCATGAGATCGGGTCCTCCTTCCCCGTGCCTACTCCATACTTACGAATGGGATGAGGAAGAAGGGGAATAGCGAAGGATGGTCGTGATGGATGGATCTATAGGGCACCGCCGTAGGCCTACGGCTGGGCTCCTCATCGGCAGCATGGGGCTCTAGAGAGGGGGCGAAGGAACCGCATCGAGGAGGGGAAAGGAGGGAGGCGAGTAGGGATGGCAATTCGGATACGGGTACCCGACCCGACCCGACGGGGCCGGGTATGGAGACGATTTTTTATTCGTGGGTGGCACCCATACCCAACCCGAACCAAGACGGGTATGAGGCGGGTATTTTTTCCCACCCATGGGTAACCCGATGAGTACCCGATACTTTACTACCGCTATAATTCTAGATTGTGAACAAGTAAAAATGTGGCCATTTTGTGATATTAACTATGACTTGTTGTGATTGTTGAACTTTGCTACTCGATTATCTCAAATATTTGTTGAATATTAATTTTAAATATGTCTATATTGTGTTTTACTCATTAAACTGATTATTTTGATGTTATTTTTACATGTGGAATGATAAACCGACGGGTACCCGATACCCGGCCGAAACCCGATAGGTACGGATACGAGTATGAATTTCTACCCACGGGTATGGGTATGGGTATAAATTTCTACTCGTAGCCTCTTTCCTGCCGGGTGGGTAATTGCTCTACCCAACCTAAATCCGATTTTTTGCCATCCCTAGGGGCGAGGCTGGGCGACGCGAGGGAGTGATGCATTCGTGGGCCACAGGGCACGGTTGGAGAGATGGATTATTATAAAACGGCTAAGATTGAAAGATCGAGAGAATGGACAGAAGTTGGTCACATTTATATAGTTATAGTTGATGTATCAGACCAAGATTGGGCACCATTTTTTTATAGTTGCTGAATTCACTGTTTATGTTTAGAAATTTTGGAGATGTGATCTGGTTATGAATGCTATTTTTTTTGTAACAGCTGCTTGTAAGCGCCCATGCTTCATAGTTTGACGTTGTTCTTTTTTACAAAATTTATAACCTGGTGACTGCCATGTTGGTGTATGTATTATGTATCAAGGAATCCATTTTACAGGAATAAAAAGAGTTAAACAGAATGCATGGTATCCTGATCATTAAGCTTACATCTAATTTTTGTGCTCGCCTTGTCATATGGATATGTATAATCTGCTTATGCTCTGTATGCTGCATTATGATGTTTTGTTAAATTGAGGGTTGGCAAAGCATTAGCGGTAAAAAGCGATCAATAGGGGATTGGATGCGCACATGTAATTGATTTCTCTGTTTGCTTCTGTCAAAAATGAAAACCAACCTATATTTGCCAGTAGCTACACTGCCAGAGCACTTGCATTGGGCTTTCTACATTGCCAGGGCACTGATATGGCTGGGTTCCCGGCGAAACGGTTGTATTGGGCTTGAAAGCACTAATCGTTGTTTAATCGAGATTGCCGGGCCTAGATTGAAGGGATTGTATTTTCGAGCCACACTATTGAAGATATAGTGTGCACAGTGGAGAACAATATTTGGTTTCCTTTTCTTGAACAAAGAGAAAAAACAAAAAAAATCTCATTCCTGGACAGTACAGTCTGAGCAGCAGAAGAAAATGCTTTTCCAGCTGTCCATTGCCAAATTGAAGTGGAAATAGGAAAAAGAAAACGCAATCCCACCAACTATTATCAGAGCCAGGCTTGAAAGCACTAATCGTTGTTTAATCGAGATTGCCGGGCCTAGATTGAAGGGATTGTATTTTCGAGCCACACTATTGAAGATATAGTGTGCACAGTGGAGAACAATATTTGGTTTCCTTTTCTTGAACAAAGAGAAAAAACAAAAAAAATCTCATTCCTGGACAGTACAGTCTGAGCAGCAGAAGAAAATGCTTTTCCAGCTGTCCATTGCCAAATTGAAGTGGAAAATAGGAAAAAGAAAACGCAATCCCACCAACTATTATCAGAGCCAGGTTTCGATCCTGGGACCTGTGGGTTATGGGCCCACCACGCTTCCGCTGCGCCACTCTGATTTTGTTGAGTGAAGAAAGCTATAAAGAAATTTAAACGCTGAATAAAAAGGAATACTCACAAGTTTTGCCAGCAGACGTATGATTTCGAAGTTACAGGAATCGCGTGCTGAAATTACACTCTGTCAACCTACCCTCATATGTCACACGAGTAATTAACTAGAAAACTTCGACTCTAGTTTGACCTACCCAACAGCATTCTCAGATAAGCTTAGATTAAACTTGGTATCCACGGCACAAAAGAAAGAAAAACAAAGGGATAGACAAAGAAAAGGCAAAGTGAAGCGCTGACCCCTCTTTCTCTGATCCCAAGCCCTCGCTCACCTACGAACTTACTAGTACTACCAACACCTCTGCTTTTCCAGTTGTCCAAAAACCGAAAAAGGAGCACGATGCTGCTCGCTGGCAAGTTTGTTGAAAGAACTCGTTCCCTAAATTGCGAAAGAGTCATCAGTCAACCATGGTTCCTTGGTTTTCCGAATGGGTCCAAGCGCATGAAAGCTAGTACAGTGTTTGGTTCGCAGCATCTGATCTGGTGATGGCATGGAGTATTAGGTCACGCTAGACGCGTCACTTTGCCTGGATTTTGTGTGCCCTTCCAGCCTCCGAGCAACCAGTACTACTAGCAGTAGTAAACTCCGAGTCAGAGTCGCGATTGCGACTGCATTTTTTTTCTTTGGATTTCCAGAGAGTAGCACCACCGTGTTGTTTTATAAACGACGTGTAAGTATTTTGCGCGTACGTGGATCATCAAGCAATTGACTATACGATGTCGTTGGGCGACTGCCTTGCACGTCAGCAAAACCACCTGCTCTGAAGCTGTCAACTAACACAAGTTGCATTGCTGGTCAAGACTTTGATCCCATATCCAGCATTTTGCTCTTGGATTATATGTGATCAAGGCGCCAAGTAAACACGCGCTTGTCAATATTTGAGTGTGATGTGGTTGGCAGGTGAACCGAGCTGCACGGAAACACCGTTGCAACTAAAAGTTCAGGATTCGGTTTCTTCAGGCCATTTTCTGTTCCATTGGGTTTTTTTTTGTGTGTGTGTGAAGGCAGGCAGGAGTTGCAGTCATATTCTCGAGTATCATGTGGACTGTGTGATTGTTCTTTGCCATTTCCATCATGACATCATATCCCTGGGAACATTGAAAGATCAAAAGGAAAAGAGCAAGCAAGTGCAACTTGCTCCTCAGGCTTATCATGCGGTGGCATCAGATATGAGCGAATGAGCAGAGAGAGACAAGAGGATCTCATGAATCATGAAGCATGGAAGGAACACGAACTTGCACTGAACACCAAACGGCAGCTTGCCTCCCTGGATTCTGAGTAGCATGAGGCATCCAAGGAGATCCATGCTGTTTATGAATGGATTCACATGAATCATGAATCTGCAGCCTTACCATTAGCCTTCGTTCAGGAAATTGTTTGCCGAGAACTAACTGACAGGACAAACTGGTCAGACTGGTGCTATGACACACTGGCCACACCGGTATAAATTTTTAAGTGTTTTATATGGCCAATTTTATTTCACAAGTACGTAGAGGTAGTGGAGGTGATCAAAATGCATGTTTTTTCCCCCTAAATCGGACTCCAAATATAAAAGTAAACAAATTTGAAAACATCCATATTTCTGAACTAAACCGGACATACCGATTGGGCCTACCGGTCAGGTCGGTTAAAATTGTTTTCGAGTCAGTTCCGATTTTTCAAACTCGAAATTGATAGGTTTTATTAGTCCTACTGGAACAAGACCTCTCCACCCTATTAATACAAATCATCCAGACCGGTGTGCTCGACCAGCTAGACCTGTCTAGTATATTTATAACATGTTTGATTCTTCTGTGACCCGCACATCCTAGTGCTTTTGTTGTGTGACTGAATTTTGTGTCAATAGAAATCACATACCTCTATAGCTTTCATTTGCTCCATAATAATGTCAAAAAAGAACAAGGAATCATTTTTTGCCCTTTTTGCTATTTATAAAAGCGTGAATGTGTTGTTGAACTCAAGGAGAGTTCTTCAGCAAATTTTCCATTAACCTTGTATTGTAAAAGAAGTCCACTTTTGCTGTGAGAGGTACAACAGCAGCAGTACTATACGTAGCTAACGGCATTTAGCGTCTCAAGAACAGATTCCAAATGAAACCAAGCACTCGACCCAGAGCCAGTACGAACCATAGGTAGCAACAATTTTGACCGTTAGTGACACCAAAATTTTTTTTTGCCATCGGTCTCGATCACGTAAAACTAACACGAAGGTGCTTCACCTTCGCCTGTGCCCCCCAATCCCGAGGCCTCCTGCGGTGCAGGCACCATGAGAAGAAGGAACCATATATAGAAACAGCTGTGCCTAAATACTTTAAGCCTCTCGATGAACCGAGCATGCTACCTGCAGATACAATATTCCTGAACCCCTCCCGATTCCATTGCCCCATGGATTAGACTGGGCCAACACTGTACGCACTATTAGTTTAGATTTGTTTGTTGTTACGCTTCATTCAGACAGTGGCGATGTGACTGCTTTGCTTTGGAAGGTCACTGCTCCGCTCTCCAGGAGGGGCCGAGATGGCTGGACAAAGAACAAGGTTGTAGTGTGTCTCAAGGCATCTCTTGCACCCCTAATTTATAAATAAAACTAGCCAAGTATCTTATCCAGCGCCGGAACCTTGTTCCTTTATCTCAGGAGTTTTAAAGTGTGATATACTACTTTGACATCAATGTAATATGGACAGATCTAACAGTTGAAAATGTTTTATACTACTTTTTTTAATTAATGTAGTATGGTAGTATATTAAGGAGTAGTATAGGAGTATAAGAGTGTTTTCGTAATCATATACGATGGCAGTTTTGTAATTAATATTAAATTTAGTGTCTAATATACCATGTCGAATCTAATCATCAATTTGTTAATGTTCGTGTTCATCGTTGTTCTTACCCAAATTACCCTCCTATTTAATTATTTTAAAAATTTAAAATATTTTACCACTTCCAAAAATACCCCTATCAATTAATAGTTCAGATCTACCTATACTACTTTTTATCTAAAACAGTATGTCACACTCTAAAAGTCCTCTTTATCTTAAAAAAAGTATATTATCCAGCCTCAGCCACAGGTCTATGTTATCTGTAGCATTTTCTGCACAAAGGACAAGGCGCAAAATTACAAACCCTGAATATGAAGCATGTTTTTCCATATAAACCTAACCTGGCTCAGGTTATGCCTAGAGTACTCTTTAAATACTCAGGATCGGAGATACAGAATTATGCTGGGTTGATCTTAGGCTTAGTCAAAAGACTAAGTCTGAGAGGCTAATTGCCCTCAAATAGTGGGGTTGACCTCCCTTGATTAGTGTCCTGATCGGGGGAACATTACTGTCTAACCTGGGCCCGGTCCCAGGTCAAGCCACCATATAAAAGGGAGGCAACGCCTCCCACAACACTGCTGCAAAAAACTCCTAAGGCCTACCGATTCAGGACATGGTGAAATTGGCTTGAAGACCGACACCCTCCACCTCTACCCCGATTTCATCCTCTGCAGAACCCTGAAGATCAAAAGAGGAGGTCATGAATAGAAGCAGTTGAACGAGGGACATGGGGAGATCTTGACCAGCGTCTGCATCAAGCAGGCGCGGATCTTCGCCAAAGAATCTCGGTAAAATCTAATGTATTTTGGTGTTCATGTCAGAGATCGACTAGCGGATCCTAAGGTAGATTTATCCTACAAATTATCCTAGCTTAACGTCAGAATTACAGAATCGTTGGCATATGCTCAGGGAAAAAAATGGTTTTTAGACGACTTGTCAGAATAAAACGTGGCCATTCTACTTCTGGAAATCAGCAACGATGCAGATCCAAAAGAAATAAGTTACTGTTACCATGACCAGATATTTTCCAATGCATGACTTTGAGCTCGATCAATTTATTGGAGCTCCAAGTACTTGAATTTTTCATGAACTACAGATTCCGTGTAACATTTGTTGCTGCGTGAACTAGTGACGTAGACTCTGTTAAAAAATTAGTGACGTACGCTACTGGCCGGGCTGTGGTACGACGAAATGTCTAATGATACGTCCTCCATGGGCGTGTAGGTCGTTAAAATTCTCATGGCTCGTAGGGAGTACATCGTCCACCAACCTCTACTGTTAGGCTTTATTACGATCGATACATGGTCATGGACAAAAGTCGATCGTGCAACATCCACACACCATCATGGCAGCGCCACGCGCAGTTTCCACACAACCTTTTTTAAAACGATTTCCACGCAACTTTAATTATGTATCAACTTGTTTGTGCTGATGATCTTATTTTTCATCATATAGTTCAGTGAGTGTTATATAGACTCCTGGCCGGTTGGTCATTTCCTTGGAAGAAAAAAGATTCAGAACGAGTACACAGTCTAATTAATGGATTTGAATTCACTTTCTTTCTCTTCTTTTCTTTTTTTTGTAAAGAAGGTAATGTGCACCGACGAAATGAACCTGCAGACGTACTTCGAAGAGATAGTAGCTGCCATCTCAAAATATATATTTGCATGCACGAGCATTACATGCACAAATATACAGGTTGGTCAACGTGCATGTGAGGCAAATTAATCAACGGAGCAAACAGGCATATCTCGCTGTGCTGGACGCCAATTTTTTTTTACATGACCCGTAAGCTAATTTAATGGCCAGTGCTTAGCCAGAATAGATAGGTTTCTACGGGCACACTATCATTTGTAGCTGCACGACGCTCCTACCACCACCAACATCTCTATGCATGCCCAGCATGTGTGCAAGGGAATTAGGAGAGGGTTAAAATAATTCGAGGTTAAATTCTGACATATCTCTATATCATTCTCTTAACGATATTGTGGCATTCATGCAGTTTAATTATTTAGTCAAATGCATGATTTGTGAGCTAGCTAAGATCACATTGTTGGGTGTTGACCAAATGGTTGTCATCGGTATACTCTCTCTGCTATTGAATTATTATCGTCATTGACTTTTTCAGTTATATTTTACCATTTGTCTTAATCAATTTTAAAAAATTATTATATATTTTGTTGTGGTTCATTTTATCACTAAAAAAAATTTAATCATGACTTATAATTTTGCATATTTAAATTGGTATTTTGAATAAGACGAGTAGTCTAACTAAATAAAATTTAATCATGACTTATAATTTTGCATATTTAAATTGATATTTTGAATAAGACGAGTAGTCTAACATAACTCAAAAAAAGGAAATAACAACAATAATAATTTAAGAATGGAGAAAGTATTGTGATAATGCATATTGTGGCTAATTGCCACGTACACACTAGATTTTATTTTTCTTGAAATTTCTACGGCCTCTTGTTTGACAACTGTAAGAATATACCTTTTTCTCTTTTGTATTCAAATATATGTGTATAGTAGCTTTGTATTCCATCCATGGTGCTGGCTATAATCCTTTTTCCTTCCTTTCCGTTTTTTCAAAGAACTGGTCGTTTGCCCAATTTTCAACTAATAACCAATGTCATATCAAAGTATAGGAACGGTTATACACCAAAAAAAGAAAGGGTGCTGTGTAATAGATAACTGCATCATTCTATTTCTTCTATGAAAAAAGATGGAGTCTGAAATTAAAAGAGATATATAGTGGTAGCTTTGAAGCGACTTTTCTCTAGCTTAGCTGGTATTAACTGGTGCGAAAACAAGGGGCCTACAAGGTTGATACGTGTCTGCTGATGGAGTTAATAAATTCACGGAGACCAGATGTTATGGCACGTCCTGGAAATGTACAACCAGGGGGCATCATGCTGTTCAGGGGTACTTCTGCTTGACCGATCGATCTGATCGATGCTTCTCCCTGTTAATCTACCGCGCTACTATTAAGTTTCGTGATTGGAGAGAAGAATCTACTCCAAGTTGCTCCATGCATCTGCATGGATTAAACCGCAAGCAACTTCGCCGCTCCGTATAGATCTCGCTCGATAGGGTTCAAAACTGCACAACACTATGCTACTCTCTCCCTGCCGATGATTTGACACGTATTCATGCCCGATTTGATTGAATTAATTCCGACTCAACCAATATTTTGTCGGTGCTGTTATTCTAGTTTGGGTAGTGTACTGTGTGAGTTACAGTGGTGTCCATATATGCATGATGGAAAAAGGGTTTGATCACCAGCTTCCTCCCGAAGCCGCTTGAACACGGCCTTTCTGTGCATGCAGCTTCCTAAGTAAGCCCCATGGATTGTGTTTGACAAAAAAAGATGGCTGTAGACCCCCGAAAAAAGAAGATGGCAATGGTTCTTCTTTTGTCCATCTATACGTACGGCTTAATTTCTGATAGTCAACATTATCAGAAAAGGTGGTTCATCGGAATCTAATGCTGATACTTGACGAGGTGCTTAATTAGCAAAAGGACACTGATCCAAAGGAATGAACAAAGCAGGAGTTGAAAGAAGCATTTTTTTTCTTTCGATTAAGCCGTCCTCTATGTCCGGTTCTGTTACCATGATCTTTACAAGTGTCATATAATTCCCTGGTCACTTTGCTTGCCCTGAATGATCACAGATACTACTAGATAATGACGGCTAGGTTACTTTTGCTGGAAGGCTGCTTCGTCAAATGATTGAACTGCACCATGTGTTGATTTTTTAATTATATTTGATCATTCATTTTATTTAAAATATTAATTAAAATATGTAAAAATGTAAGTCATAATTCAATTTTCTTTAATGATAAAACAAATTATGACAATATATATATTTTTTAAAAAAATACTAAGACAGATAATCACCCGTAACTTAAAAAATTAACAATGACAATAATTTAAAAATAGACAAAGCAATTGACAACATGTGCACATATTTCCCTTAACCCACAAGCGTTTTGTGCGTTCAACCAAATTCCATAAGGAATTCAGTTGTCAAGGGTTGAAAATTTTAACCGCAACTCTCAGAAATTCCTTTGTGACTAAAGTAGTGAAGCCGAAACAAAATGTGGAGCTAGTCACAATATGGAGAAATGAGAATGCATTTAAGGAGAGAGAAAATGCAATCTTATTCTTGTCTCAAAATGCATATCTGATTTACATGCCAGGTTGGGAAAATGACAAAAGGACGTTTTAGTGCAGTCTGTTTAGATTATTGGAGTCCGGAAAGTTCGACAAGTGCTTGACCCCTCCAGAGACTCAGATTCGGGGGTGGGGGGGAGAGGGCGGAGAGGGAGAAGGTGGTGGTGGTGGTGGAGCTAGGA
>VSTD030004592.1:0-10213 GCA_008808055.3 Sporobolus alterniflorus
AGCTCGAGCGAAGACTCAACTCGACTCTCGACTCCCAACAGGGCTTTGCCTGTGCTACTACTACTATACCAGAACCTTTACAAGTGGATAACTACAAGTAGAGTGTGGTGTCTTGAATTCCATCAACAGGGGGGTATTTATAGGGGTCCAAGGAAGAGTTATCAACTTGATTAAGTCAGTAACAAGCTAGGTGTTGGTCGGCCGGCCAAGCCACATGGCCAACCGGTCACCGAGTTCAGTTTCCATCGACTTTAAGCTTCGGATTCCTCGTTACCGCCTCCTGGAGAGTGTGCCCATGAATCAAACCCACGAGAGGCTGCAAAGTGGGGCTGACCGGCCACCCCCTGGGCCCACTGGTCAGTGGCCTTTGCACACTGTCTCCTCGTGTAAGGTGCATTCCTGTGGTGACACTTATTTTAGTGGAATTCCAATTTTCGTTGTAATTTCTTAAAATGCTCCAATTTGGCACCTATGTTCCTAAAATCAAATAAACACTAAAATCGTGGAACTAGGTTAGTAGACAAGGTGAATGCATGGTTATTTTATACATTTACTCTGACATGTTGGTGCATAAAATCGGTGCTTTATGAGCACCAACAGGCTTCCTGGATCGGATCTACATTTTCTATCCCTAGGGAAAGCATAAGACCTAGGACTGCGATGGACTCTAAGGTTTCGCAGATGAGGTGCTTAAGACAGCCAAAAAGGCTGATCAAGAGAAGAAGCCCAAAGATCCAAATGGAAACTTCCCCAAAGCTTATAAGGAGGTCAACTACATTTACGGTGGACCTGACTCCTATCAGTCAAGGAGGAAGTAGAAACTCACAACCTGGGAGGTCATGACAATCTCACCCCCCCCCCCCAAGTACCTAAGATGGTTTGAGGTCCCCATCACCTTCGACCGTAGCGACCACCTAGACTCTGTGCTAAAGCCGGGGCGATATCCTATGATTGTCAGCCCATCGTGAAGGATGTCAAGCTCAACCGAGTCCTTGTTGATGGAGGCAGCTCCCTGAGCATCCTGTTCTTGAAGACTTTCGACAAGATGGGGTTACCTAGATCGGCGTTGCACCCCTGTCAGGCTCCATTCCACGGCATAGTCCCTGGGGCAGTGGTAACCCCCATCAGTTAGATTACCGTTCCCATGACCTTTGGGACTCGGGAAAATTTCCGTACTGAGAACCTGTAGTTGGAGGTAGCCGACTTTGAGATGGTGTGCAACGCTTTCCTCGAACGGCCAGCACTCACAAAGTTTATGACAATTCCTCATTATGCCTACTTGGTTTTAAAGATGACAAGTCCGCTTGGCGTCATCTCAATAAGTGGAGACATCAAGCGCGCTTACGACTGCAACAAGGAGAGCTGCGAGGTGGCCGATAGGCTCATAGCATCCATAGAGCTATAGGAATTGAAGAAGACCTTGGCCAAGCCCCCCCCCCCTCCTCTGGACCCGATCACGCCCGAGGCCAAGACGTCCATTCAGTCGAAGGACTCACTCAGTAATATGGTCCCGTTGTCTATGGAGGAGCTCACCAAGGTTTCTCACGTGGGCAATAATTTGGACCCCAAATAGGAACTCACGCTCATCAAATTTCTCCAAGAAAATAGGGATATCTTCGCATATAAGCCTGCTGACATACCTGGAGTCCCTAGGGAGTTGATTGAGCACGAACTACATCTCGCCCTGAAGGCCAAGCCCATCAAGCAACGACTCTATCATTTCGCCCAAGACAAAAAAGATGTAATAAAGAGAGAGAGATAGCTAGATTGTTAGACGCCGGATTAGTAAAAGGAGTGTACCACCCGGATTGGCTCCCGAATCCTGTTCTTGTACCAAAGAAGAATAAAGATTGGAGCATGTGTGTTGATTATACCAATCTTAATAAGGCATGGAAAAAGGATCCTTTCAGCTTGCTCTGAATTGATCAGGTTGTGGACTCCAAGGTTGGCTACAACCTTCTAAGTTTTCTTGATTGTTACTCAGGCTATCATCAGATTTTCCTCAAAGTAGAAGACCAAATCAAGACATCCTTCATCACCCCATTTGGTGCTTTTTGTTACACGACAATGTCATTCGGGCTCAAAAATGTTGGTGCAACTTATCAAAGGGGTATACAACAGTGTATGTATTCTCAACTTGGACATAATGCTAAAGCATACATTGACAACGTGGTCATAAATACTCGGGAAGATGAGGGACTTATCTCTGACCTGGCAAAGACCATCTACAACATGAGAAAATTCAAGATGAAGTCGAACCCTCAGAAGTGCACATTCGGCGTGCCCTCAGGAAGATTACTTGGGTATATGGTCTCCCGCCACAGAATCGACTCTACCCCAGAGAAGGTGTCGGCTATCACGAAAATGAAGCCGCATGAGAGTCTCTGTGATGTCTAGAAGTTGACGGGGTATATGGCTGCCTTGAGCAGATTCATCTCATGACTCGACGTCAGGGGGCTCCCTTTCTTTATGCTCCTCAAGAAACAGGATGAGTTCCAATGGACTTAGGAGGCACAAGAGGCCTTCGAAGATTTGAAGAAGTATTTGACAACACCACCGACCCTGGTAGCTCCGGAACTCCACGAAAATTTGTAGCTCTACATATCGGCTACAAGTAGCGTGGTTAGTACGGCAATCATCATCGAACGAGGGGAGTCAGACATTAATCACAAGATCCAATACTCGGTTTACTTCATTAGCGAAGTGCTGAGTGACTCTAAGACTCAGTACTTTCATATCACGAAGCTTGCTTATGCACTACTAATCACATCTCACAAGTTATCCCATTACTTTCAGGCACACCAGATTGAGGTGCATACATCATCGACTCTGGGTGAGATACTGAATAACAGGGAGGTGACTGGGAAAATTGCCAAATGGGTCATTGGGTTGTCTATGTATGACATCATCTACAAGCCAAGGACAGCAATCAAGGCTCAAGCTTTAAGTGACTTCATGGCCGAGTGGACAGAAACTCAAACACCTCCTAAAGAAAGAGAGTTGGAGTATTAGACTATCAACTTCGACGGGTCCTTACAACTTCACGGTGCAGGAGCAGGAATTCTGGTAACTTCCCTTAAAGGGGAAAGTTTTAAATATGTTCTGTAAATGCATTTTCTAGCATCTAACAACGCAGTCGAGTATAAGCACCATTTCATGGTCTAGGATTGCTACAGCACTCGGCATCCATCGACTCAAAGTTCTTGGGGACTCATTGCTCATTATCAACTAGGCCAACAAAGATTGGTCATGTTTGGATGACAAAATGATGCTATACTGCCAGGAGCTCCACAAATTAGAAAACAATTTTGATGGTCTTAAGTACTTGCACATTTTGAGAGGGAAGAACAAGATCGTGGATGAGTTAGTCAAGCTCGGCTCCAGTCAGGCTATGGTTTCCACATGGGTCTTTTTGTAGGAACTCCATGAGCCAAGTATTTCCAAAGCATTGGCCAAAGCCATTAAGATGGCCGAGTCATCCAAGGAGACTCTGCCATCGACTGAGAGCATATCCAAGTCACATGAAGTCATGGAAATTCACTCAAACTGGCCTACCCCATTCATGGTATATCTCAGGACAGGGGGCTTGCCAGATGACAAAGACTAACATGAATGACTGCATCGTCGGGCAGTACATTATACTCTAGGAAACGATGAGCTGTTTCGGTGAAGCATCAATGACACTAATGCAATGTGTAATGCCAGACGAAGGGTGTTCTATTCTATAGGATATTCACATAGGGATTTGCGGCAGTCATGCAGGCGCACACTCGCTTGTGGGGAAAATGTATTGACAAGGGTTTTATTGGCCCACTGCCAAATCTGACGTCGACTCCTTGGTATGTCATTGTGAAGGATGTTAGTTTTTTGCTCGCCAGAAACACGTGCCATCGCATCAATTACAAACCATACCAATCACGTGGCCTTTTTCAACTTGGGGGCTTGACTTGGTAGGTCCATTCAAAAAAGCCAAAGGTGGATTCTCACACATTTTTGTAGCAGTGGATAAATTCACAAAGTGGATCGAAGTGAAGCCTGCCGCCTCCATTACAGTGACCAAGGCAGGGGAATTCATCAAGGAGGTCATGTACAAATTCAGTATACCCAACAACATTATCATGGATAATGGGACTCAGTTCACTGCAAGGGAGTTTAAAGACTTTTGTGCAGATTCAGGCATCAAGGTCAACCATGCTTGGGTATCTCACCCGCAGAGTGGGTAAGGGAATTGCCATCAGTTTTCTGGGCCCTGCACACTACTCCGAGTCATGGCATGGGCCACAAACCATTCTCATTAGTCTATGGGTCTGACGCAATGTTACCTACCGAGGTGGAGCACAAATCTTTCTATGTATAGCAGTTCAACGAAGAGTAGTCGGATGACTCCCGAGTTGGTGTCCTAACCAGGTTGGAGGAATTGTGAGAAGGAACAGTCATTCAGTCGGCAAATCACC
This sequence comes from Sporobolus alterniflorus, assembly GCA_008808055.3. Taxonomy (NCBI): domain Eukaryota; kingdom Viridiplantae; phylum Streptophyta; class Magnoliopsida; order Poales; family Poaceae; genus Sporobolus; species Sporobolus alterniflorus. The sequence goes on from VSTD030004592.1 coordinate 4,455, forward strand.
AACGAGCCATGAGGCGATATTACACGTGAAACATCTATTCACATAGATTCCATGTTGGGGACTTTGTTTTACGAAAGATTCAAATGACCAAAGACCGCATAAGCTTTCCCCAGTCTAGGAGGGGCCTTATAAAGTAGTCGAAGTGACTCGGCCTGGCTCATATAGATTGCAACGGGAAGACGGCTCTGAAGTTCCAAATTCCTATAACGATGATTAGTTACGACCTTTTTATATGCAGGTAACTTTATGTACATTTTCTAATCATTGCCTGCATTATGTACTCATATATGTTTCTGATAATAAAATATTGTCTGTATGGTATTTGTTTAAACTTGTGCAATAATATCCGTACCTCAGTTGTGAAAGACTTCGCATGGCCAAGCTAGATGACTGTAGCATCTCACAGCCTGGACACTTAGTCCAAAACTGACTGGGAGGGATGCATGACTTGATCAGTGTTCAAAATCTCGGCATCTCACGGTTTCGCATGCTCAAGTAGTCAGGCAATGTGTCGCACGACCAACGAGCACTTAGCCTAGCTTGAACTAAGAGAAACCCGAGTACCCAGAAGGACTCGGTGCCCATGCAACTTAGGAGGATCAAGGTCTTCAAATGCCTGGTCAGGCCAGCCAAGGCTCTATGTCGTGAGGCCATGGCACTAAGAACTGATCACACCTGGGAAAAAAATCCTTAGCTCGATAAATGGGGCAAGGTCCAGATCCGGGTTGTCAAAGGCTTCAAATGCTCTACGAACTCGGCGCATGGCGCTCACAGTCCGAGGCACTAAGTTAGGAACTACTCAGTGAGAAATCCAGACCGCCTGAGTAGGCTAGTGCTTATGACTCTTATGCACGATGACTTTGAATGTCTGAGCCCATGAGGCTATGCAGACACTAAATCTAGGCTAGTGTAAGGGTAAAACCCTTATCAATAAACTGTGTAAGGTGTAAAACATTGATCTGGCATGATTCTAAGTTCGTGGTAAGATGGGCTTAGAGCTCGTGTGTGAGAAAGTTTAGTCAAACAATATTCAGTTCCATTCATGATAATAAAGATTACATGGAGGAAAATATGACAAGCGTTTATATGCTATTGACACATGAGACTAATATCCTACCCTAATGACATGTCCATTGGAAGAATCTCTACAATGTGTTCCGCCGTCACAACAGGGTCTTCTACAAGCTTTGAAGCTTCCTCGTCGGTGCAGGTAGTCGTGAAACCTTCACCCGCTGTGTCTAGGTCGGCTCGGGGGTAGTGAGACTTTAAGATCCTAAGAGTCAGACACGCCAACTTCTTCATGTTGGCAAGGATTATTTCTCACGATCGGGTTGGCAGGCTGTCTAACATTTAGGGAGCTCGGGCGGTGGTTGAATAGTTACTTGGGTAGAAGAACGCAATGGCGTTTTCCACCATCGCCTTCAAGGTGTTAAGCTCGGCATCCATCTCTGTGAGTTGAAGCGGGGTTAATAATTGTAATAGGAACACTATACTGAGTAGGGGACCAAGCGGAAACGACAAAGGAACGGGAGCTTACTCTCTAGATTCCTTGTCAGCCGATCGGTCTGATTTTTATAATCTGAATTGGCTTTTGTAGTATGCTCCAAGTTCAACTCATGAGCATGGAGTTCGGTAAGCTCATCCAAAACCTTGTTGTTCAGATGCTTTATTTTCTCCTCTAGGTCAGGGATTTGGGCGGCAAACCGATCCACCGACTTCTTCAGGTCATCAACCACGCGAGCGAGAGTCTCATTTTCAGATTGAACCTTCTCCCGTGCATCCTTTTCTTCTGCCAGCTTAGTCTTCAAGGCAACAAGGGACTTGGCAGCCGAGTCCTGGTCCCCGGGCTTGACGCTGAGTGCCAAAAGTTGTTCCATTAGAACTAATGCATGGGAAGACAGAAGTTAGTCCAGAATATTTCTTGGACATAACTCAATTAATGCAAAGGATATACTTGCTGGCTTTTTCATTACCCTCTGTGGTCAGTTGAGTCTCGATCTCTTGATTCCTAGCTAGGAGCGTTTGGTTAAGGGTCCTCTCTTCTTTCAACTCATCATCCAGGATTTGTGTTTCAGTTAATCTCTTGAGGGCAACCCTGATGTACTGGTCTTTTGATTGAGAGTGTGCTATAAGTTGCTGGAAGAAGAAAGGAGTCAGAATCAATGAAAGTGCGGTAACATGAAGCAGAAAAGAAATACTTACTTTGATTTGCTTCGAGGTGAATTCCAGGTTGCATTGAAGCGCTTCAGTGACGGCGCGTTCCTTCTCGGTGTCCACCCCGGTGATGATAAATCTCCCAATGTGGAACCCGACTTTTATGAAGTCAGGGTTCGTGGCAAGGATATCAGTGACTCGGGCGAGGGGGGGGGGGTTGCTCACTGATGGGGAATTTCTTGGGGCGTCTCTTCTGATTCGCTACCAAGGCGCTCTCCACTAGAGGATCCCAGTCCTTGTGATTGGGGGTTTGGAGGAGTTGTTTCGGGGGGACTCGATCGGCTTGGGATGATGTGGCATTTCGGTCGCACTTGGACCGAGAGTTTCTATAACTGCGGGATTTGGAGAAGGCGGTGGGCTGGGGGAGTGATGAGCTCCACTCAGACTCGAGGGCTTATCCGTTGTTGGTGATTTGCTACCCAGTTGTTGATCCTTTGAAGGGGAGTCCGGGCCGATATCTTGAGGAGTGCTATGCAAAAGACCGAGTTATAATACAATTCAAGAGTGCAACTGGTGTATTAGTCAGACTTACTTGTTGGATCGCCACATGGTGAATCTACTCTGAGGTCCTTTGGGAGGAGTCGGGGCACTTGAGGGTTTGGGTGTGGGATCATTGATTTTGATCCCGCCGGGTTTCTTGCCAACGACCTTCTTAGCCTTTTTTTGGAGAGGTGGGAGAGCGGAGGCTTTGCGTTCATCTGTAGGCCAGTTGTTTGTGTTCTAGAACAATTCTTCCAGAAGCCTCACTAGATGACTCAGCTCAATCGTTCTAGTGGTTTTCCGAGTTGGATCCTGAAGACCGTTGTACTCCCACCTGGGATGAATCTGCTTCTTCAGGGGTATCACTTGGCAGGCTAGCCAGTGAGCGACAATGCAGACTTCTGTTAGGCCACGCGACTTCAAGTCATTGACATGATTGGTTAGGGCAAATACAAGGGGAGTTCAGTAGATGACAGTTCTTCATGCCAGGTCCCTTGGAACTCGAGGAGTTGGCCAACAAAAGAAGGGAGGTCAGGTTCGTGGTTTTCACAATAAAACCAAGTCTTGTGCCATCCTCGGAGAGAAGTTTTCATGGGGAAGTCAAGGAAGCCATTGCAAGGGCAAGTTTGAAGACCAACACCCCCGATAACCTTTCGGTTACTGATGTTTGGTTGATATTTCAGGAAGAAATAGTTCTTAAAAAGAGGGAAGCTTGGAGGGATTCCCAAGAAAGCTTCACAGAGGTGGACAAAGACGGCAATCTAAAGAATTGAATTAGGGTTCAAGTGTACTAACTCGATTTGATAATGCTGGAGAAAACTAAGGAGGAAGTCGCAGGCAGGAAGAATGAATCCCCACTGGAAGAAGGAGAACACCACAATCTCATTGGTATTGGATGTCGGGATGTCCTCCCCTTTGGCAGGCCGCCATTGAAGTACCACGCGATTCGGGAGGAAATGGTTCTCGACAAGTTTGAGGATTTCATTCTCGTCTACGACGGATTTCTGGAACATGTGTGGGTGAGAAGCGACCATGGTGAGGAGGAGGAGAACCAGCAGTGGGGGATTGGAGTAAGCACCGGAGGAGAAGAGCACGGCGGTAGAGAAATGTGCACGAGAAAGAAGAAAGTGGTGGTGGAGATAAGGAAGATTTAGGGTTAACCTAAGTTGCGATATTTATAGACGGCGGTAGCATTTGGGCTTGTTGGGCACAAATGGGTTGCATGAGGTGGTAATAAATTTCCTAATAGCAAATACTTGACCTGATTTGGATAAGACAAAGGGGATCAAGGAACCGTTAGAGACTCTGGCCACGGTAATCCGAGTCAAGAGATGAAAGGAGTCAGAATCTGGGATAATGGCTAGATTGACTCCCGAATTAAGTCTTTGAGAGATTTGGTACAGGAGTCGAGGGCTATACCTATTAGGTGCACCTATCCATGCTAGAATTGTCTTAATACCACTTGGCAAGATCTCCAAGCACTCGACCAATTATTTCAGAATAAGATAGAGCACTCAACAACTTCGCTTAAAGGAGGAAGGCTTGATTTCCAAGCCAAAAGCTCGCTTGCCAAGCACCCGGGGGCTGCTGACGAGGTTTGGTACCATGGGTACCAGGCTGCCTGGACTCAGAAAGAAAGGAACAGGGGGCCCTCCATGAGTTGGCCCACTCGGCCTGAATACCCGGGTCATGAGGCCCATTACTGAGGCGGTTTAGAAGATATTAAATAGATAATCTTGTAAATTAGGCAAGTAGACCCAACAAAATTGTGATGTTCCACCCTTAAGTAAGGATGTTTAGTCTTAACTAGGATCATTACGAGTTGCCATCATCGAAGCAATGACGCATAATACATCACATACATGGCCCAGATAAAGAGTTATTACATGAGTTCTTGAATTACATAAGAGTGCATAGATACTGAAGTGTTTGAAGTTTTAAAACAAAAGACTAGCACTCGACAATACAAGTGCCCACATCAAGCCATATGATGCGATGTCCTTGGCAGCTCCTCAAAGTTTGGCCAACTAGTTCACTTTCCAGTCCTCCGGTGGGTCATCATTGGGCCACATGAATTTACCACAACAACCATGATATTCAGGCATCTCTGCACACAAATATAATCCACAAGCAAACCTTGAGCAACTAAAACTCAGTAAGACTAAACCATCAACGTGGCCATAAACAGTCGACTCCTAGCATGCAAGACTTAAAGAGACAAACTCTATACTATGCTAAACCCACGCTAAGAGTGAGTCCTTACTTTCATGTTTTAGCTCTATTCACTTATTATAAAAAGAAAGGTGCAACCTACTCTAATCATACAAGAGTTACAAACAATTAAGTATATCAAAGCAACATAACATCAATTATATTAATCAAATTAAGTTAATTAAATTATCTATGTGATGACTACCACAAACAAGCGGTACTCATATCCTAGAGTCGCGGTGATTCAAATCGATGTACACTCCACAGAGGAAAACCCGACCAACACGCCACACGCTTTCCACGCTCAGTTTGTGTATGCCCCTCGACCATACCTATCTCACGCAGTCCGCGTATAGCAACCTTTTACGTAGTCATCAACAGAGTTGAGCAGGGCCACTGCTCCTGGGAAAACGAGCTTCCAATACAATCCACAGCACAACAATTGACCGATCCACGGGTCCATACCCAGTTTCTCTCCCAAGCCAACCATTGATGCGGTGGGGGTAAAGCCAACCTTCTGTTGACGACCGGCTACTAGGCTTATTGAGCCTATATACCAGCATGCAATCGGTACGTTCGATACTTGCTCACGAGGGCCAATCCATCGGTCCTTAATCCACACAGGCGGGGGCTACAACCTAGGAGGTGCTGACTTTCCACATCACACTCCTTGACCTTCTCAACTGACGGTCTCTGCTTTCCACCTAAGGGCCCCGCCCGGTATTGAATTTAACCAAATTCTACCAAAGATTTCAAAGTTCAAGATTTAAGAACCTATGGCCGCCACGTGATCTTCCGACCATTCGACCATCTACCATGACCTACATCTACATCTAGTCATACCTAACGACCTA
>VSTD030004593.1:0-10211 GCA_008808055.3 Sporobolus alterniflorus
ATTTACTGTTATCACTATATATATATATCTTGAAATATGTTATTAAAGAGATTAATCTTTTGTTTTTCAAATGTGTATAGATGTTTCACCATAAGTCTAAGGGGAAAGGTAGAAAGGGCAACAGTTCATCCTCCTACCAGGCACGTTCGGGCACGTCCGCTGATTTGTTTGCAGTAATGGTTTTACTTAATTTTTATTTACATGTCCTCATTTATTTTTAATTTACTGCTTCATTTGATATATTTTTTCATTGTTTTTCTTTGCAGGACACTTCGACCTCCCAACACCGAGAAGAGGCCTTTCTTGAGGCTTTGAACGGTGAGGGCCAGCAGCAGATGGCCGAAGCGTGGCCGGCATGGTCGGAGGTCAGAGCGGCCCAGCAGGAGGCTCCTGAGGAGTCGGAAGACGGAGTGACCCAGTAGGAGGCTCCCGAGGAGCTATACATTGAGGATGAGGCTAATGACCAGCCACAGGTCACCTACAGGTTAGTTCAATTTTAATTCACTTTTAATGATTTTTTATACAATTAAAGTAACTAACTAAAATTTTGCAGGTTGCGAAGCTCTCTCATAGCTCCACCCGGCAGGAGCTACGAGAACCGTATTGTTATAAGGTCAGTGGGTGAGAGCCAGGAGGACATCAACTGGGATGGCGTCAGACATCGGACATGCGTCAACTAGGAGCTAGGTATGTTGTGTCATCTATAGTACCCAAGTATGATTACAGTAGCCGGCTGACGAATAGCTACACGGTCCTAGACCCACTACGCACTCAAGCCATACGTCGACCAGGGCACCTTTCACGACGGGGTGGCGAAGATGTTTTGGGTGAGTCTACTAGCTATATTTTCAAATTTTACTTGTTTCTTGCTTAGTTGTGCAATTTTAATTCTCTCTTACACGCAGGAACATTTTTGTTTGGCGGAAGGCGTTAGCTTGGAGATGGCTAATATTGTTTTCGACGAGGCTGCACAAAAAGTGATAAAGGATGCCATCAAACACACCCGCCTTGTCTCTACTGCCTCATACTACTCACAGGTATTGTACCATTCATTGTAATATTTGTTGTATTTAATGATAAATTTTTATCTCATAACAACATTTGTTGTACTACTCAAAGGTGCTGAAGCGGTCGAGAAAGCCATATCAGGCGCACAACATCTACCTGACCAAGGAGCAGTAGCTTCAAGGAAAGGTTGATTGGCTGGTCAAAGATATGGAGGCTTGGGACGCGATGTGCGAGTGGCAGACATCCGAGGAGTTCAAAGCCATCTCAGTACAGAACAGGTAGAACCAACAGAGAAAGCCGTCAGTGCACCACTATGGGGCAGACGATCACGTCTGCAAGACCCAGAGGCTGGTATGATACACCCTTTCTCTCTCTCTGTAAGTTTGTTGTATTAACTTGTTTATAATGTTGGATTCTATGTTGCAGAAGAAAAGTAGTGGGGTCAAACCGCATTACTCGGACGTTTGGCTGCCTGTGCACGACGATGATGAGGCCACGGTAGAGAAGCTTGTAAGTAACAATATGTTATGCATAATTTATTATATATCCGTACTTACTCAATATTATGGAGGAACGATATATAGAAGAGTTGAGGAAAATCCACGGACCTCATCTAGAGGACCCGAGGTCGATGCCCCACAATGTCGACGTTGTGTATGCTGCGGGCGGAGGCACCCCGCAAGCAAGGTATGTTTGTAACACTTAGTTTATTGCAGGCTTGTAAGATATTGATTGTTTTCCATTAACTATTTTCAGTTTGTAACACTTAGTTTATTGCAGGCTTGCTTTGGGTGACAGTGTTGCGGACCATGGTAGTTATGCCCGACGGTGTACTAGTACCTCCACTTCCTCATCCACTCATTCCTCTCGCGCAACCGATAGTATAGCAGAGGACAGAGACAGACAGCGAGACGAAATGATGCAGAATCTCATGCGCATAAGAGTCGTATACGTTCAATTTGTTGAATTCAATTTGAGAACAAATGATTAACATAATTTGTGCCATCCATAGGCCTCTGCCCATACCGTTCACGTCCCAACGCACCCAGTGATCCCTTGACCCCATGCTTCGATGGATCACAGGTATAACTCTATTCCTTTTTCAATTCAAAATTCAAATTCTTACTCATCCATGATTCTAACTTTCATGTTACACGGTTCTCATATGGGCCCAACACCCGTGATGACGTGGGGAGGGTCTACCGTAGCTGGGCAGCCTCCGACGTGGCCGCCACCACCGCCTCCAGCTGGATACTAGCCGCCACCGCCTTCAGGTGGATACTGGCCGCCACCGCCTCCAGTCAGACATCCAGGCCAAAGTTCTAGCACTACTTCCCCACCTTCCAACTAGGGATACTAGCTGTCACTGCCATGGGCGCCTCTAGCTAGAGGGCAAGCCCCATCGCGGGGAATGCCTCTGTGGACAACACCGACACCACAACCCCAGCGACCTTCTTCTTTGCCATCGATGGTAAGTTATTTGTGCCTACTTTCAATTATTCCATTCGTAATACGAGCAAATGTCGAACATCTCACTTACTCGTCCATTTATGTATTCAAGAATCCTCCTTCATCGGTTGGATACCATTTTGTCGATGGGGTTCTAAACATGGGTGGATCCGGTGAGGGTGAGGGCAGTGGCACTGACAACGACACGGCACCGTGATCGAGTTGTATATGATGTATTTGTGTCGTAAAATGATGACTATGTATTGTTGTGTGAAGACTATATGGATTGTCGTTGATTTATGTCTTGTTGTGTGAATGCTATATGCATTGTTGTATAATTTTCTGCTGTATGACCTGTTTTGGAGGCTACCCATCTAGGGAGCCAGCCAAAACAAAGGTTATATATATATATAGAAAACAATATATTCCTCGATTTACTGAGGAACGTATGACCCTATATTCCTTGGTTAACTGAGGAATCTATGGACACGTGGCCGGGGCGCGGGTTGTGGGGGGGACGGGTTCCCAGTATATTCCACGGTTACTTTTATAGTCCTCGGTACCGATGAATATAGGGGCATATATTCATCAGCGTTATATTCCTTGGTTTCTTCATTGGTTAATTGAGGAATATAACATATATTCGTTGGTTATGAAGGTATGTTCGTCGGTTATAACCGATGAATGTTCTTATGTTTCTTGTAGTGGTGGTTAGTTCCTGCTCAAATCAACTAAGGGCCAGTTGGTGGAACGTGTAACCATGTGAATAGTACAAAGCACAAAGCTGATACTGGTAGTCTTAGTTGAGTAACATGTTGTTTTCCTAATTTTTCGGACTGAGAAATGTTGTGAAAGACTTTATGATGATCTCCTGGCCGTACATGTAGGGAAGTGTATGTTTGGCAACAAGAAGATTTTTAGTTAGCAAGAGTTGATAAAATCACCGACCTACGGGTAAAGTTGTGCAACCTCTGCAGAGCATAAAATTGTCTTGATTGTTGTGCTCACGATCATGTGCAGCATGGACTGTTCCAATGATTAGTTCAGACATTGTTCAGTATGGTTTCTGTTTTGAACAATTGGTCATGTTTAGGCTTAGTCTAGAAAATCTATGGAAACATTATAAGGCAACCATTTGGGTCGTGCAGTTTGAGTGGCAACCCTCGACCAACCCATTTTAATGAACTGTTTGGGGTGGGTATTTTTCAAGTCACTTAGTAACTAGGTTGCTAAAGTAAAGGAACCTTACGTGTAGGATGCATTTGGTAGTAAAACCTTAGATTTTTTTAGAGTTGTATAATCATTACTTTTTTCCTTCACTTGCTGAGTAGCAATCATAAGTCTACTCACTCTATCTATAATGTTGTTCAGACGCCGGAGATGAGATGGACTTGAAATCAGATTTTGAAAAGAAGATTTGAAAGCGTTATTTCTAAATTGTTCTCGATTTAAATTTTGATTTGAGTTTCAAAATCCTCATGTTTAAAAAGTCCCAAATTTCTATTTTTGGAGAAGGTTTAAACTGGTTTGAATTTGAAAATATCTTTGATTTTGATTTAAAGCTTTGATTCAAATTCAAATTTGCAGCCACAAATTCCAAATCCTTTTTCCATTTTCTTCATGGCCCAAAAACTCTTTCAGCCCATCAGCCGGTGTGCTCCCTTCTCTTTTCTTTTTCTTCCGTCAGCCCAGCAACACAAGCCTGGCCCACCCGGCCTTTACAGCCCATCCAGGCCACTACTCCAGCTCGTCTCCTACCTCTAGCCTCGCACACCGCCGCTGCCACCCGGTCTCCGACATCCGAAGCTCGTGCTGCCGCGTCATCCTGCATGACTGACATTCCACCAATATCAAGTCGCCTCGATGACACCTCTCCCATACAGGAAGACGGTGCTCCGCATGTCATCTCCGCTTCCCCGTTCTCCTTGCCTCCCGTAACTAGCGCCATGAAGGCACGCACCACTGTCGGCTACGGTCCGCACGCGCCCTACCTCCGAGACCCTATAAAAGGCAGCTCCCGAATCGCCTCACCGTCGAAGCTCATTCCACCGCCACTATTAGTTCTCGTCGCCCAGCCTAACCCCACCGTCCCACAAGCCTCTGTCGCCTCAGTAAGAGTCGCTGAGTTCTCCTCTCCATTCTAGCTCTGTCGCGACGAGAATACAAACACTGGAGCTGGCCCAGAACTGAACTCCAGAAAGCATGGTGTCGTCTCTGGCTGTCGATCCATGATGGACTAGTAGACTGCCGCTGCAACCGATCCACAGGAACTATGGACCCGGCGCATAGATTTTCCTATTCAAAAATAATTCCTATTTTTAGTTATTCAGAGAATCTTTAGATCAATCATGTTCCAGTCCTTGAGTTTATTTTAAACTAAAAAATAGCATTGCCATTTTATGTTTTAGCTCCTGTTCTTCATCCAATTCATAGTTCCACCCAATCTTTTACACAAAACCCCCTCAACCTTTATGTAATTACTTTTTAGCCCCTAATATTTTCTGTTAAGCCCCTGTTTAAATATCTAAAATTGCAAATAAGTCCATCTCTCAGTTTATTTAATTTTCAAATAAGTCATTAACCTTAAAATCTTCATTACTTTTGAACCCTAGCTCTAATTCCGGTGATTCTTGCGCTCTCACGATCGTAGCGTGATGTAGATTAATTTGGTACTATTTGTCTAGTCTTTAGATCATGTTTGGTATACTGTTTCATGAACTTTCAAGACCTCGAAGCTGAAGACTTTGAGCAGCTTGGGGAAAGAAGCAAGTGAATCCTTGAACAATAGCGCCTAATATTATTTCTCTCTCTGTTTACAACCATGCATGCAATGTTTAATATGAATCCTAGTATGTTTACTCTCTCTGTATCATTTTTTTGTTACCCCAGGTTGTGCATTTGTGTCAAAGTAGTAGGAACGCTTAGCCTTGCTGTCACGAGTCGTTGATCAAGTCTTCCATCTTATGAGATGTCGAGTGAACATGTGGTCTTTTATGTTGAGTTCTGGTCTGCCGTCCTATGAGATGTGAGTTGACCCATTGTGGTTCGGCATGGTACCCAGTGCACGGAATGGGAATGTGGATGGCTTTGTAAGGTACCTCGTGTACAGAATGGGATTGTGGATGGTTTAGAAAGGTGTGAAGTCCCTGCCCTTAAAAAGGATGGTTAGTCTTAACCAAGATCGTTACTGGGTGTCGTTACCAAAGTAAGAACACAAAATACAACATATACAGGAGTTACACAACCTTCCTTTGTTTCTACTGCCATGTTTTGCAAAAAGGCTTGCACGCGATATCGCAGTGCATCCACTATGACTGGTTGTGCGGTGATATTTGCGTGCAGGCCTACCATTTCTGGGACGCTGTCCCCTTTTAAGGTACGTAGTTCCCACTGGTTTGGCGATATGGTACTAAATTTCTACTTCTGCACTTGTCGAATCAAAAGGTGTCACTCCTGCAAGTCAGGGTTGAAGTTTCGCTAGAGGCTTCGCTGTTGTTGTGAAAGAGTTCACGGGTGCCTATGAGATGTGGGAATCCAAAAATTTTGTGTGCCAATGCCACACACAACGGTATGCGGTAATACCCCTCACTGACACGAGGAGTATTACAGCCTCTCGTTGCATTGATCATTGGCACATGGATTCAACGGGACTGTGATGATACTCCTTTTAAGTTGTTGTGTTGGTTCATGATTTCTCGATGTGGTACTGAACTATTGCTTGTATAGTCACCGAACCATAAAAGGGTCATCCCTGCCTTCGACCGTCTGGTTGACGGAGGCTGGCTCTCAGCAGTCTGACGGTTCTCTCAGCTTTAAGTTTGGTGAAAGCTCATTTAGTTTCCTACCTTTGCCATCCTTGGATCTTGGCCCAAACCGCAGCCCTACGAGTTGGGGTTGAGACGAAAGCTCTTTCACCCTTGTTGTTTTGTTTGCAAAAAGGGCTTGCACATGATATCACTTCACAGCCAATCATGGTAATAACTCTTACCCTTGTAAGGAGTATCACCACGCCTGGCTACCCAGCGATATTGTACATAGCTCCACTCGGTCTACAATGTTGCCCCTTTAAGGTGCACTGCTCGCTCTAGATTGGCGATATGGTACTAAACTTTGTTGTTGTGCTCATCGAATTTAAAGCATCACCCCCACGTTCACTCATCTGAATGGCTTAGAGCCTGTGTTTTGGAACATCAAGGAAGCTAGGATCAGAATTTACCCTAGGCTAAATTCTCTTACAACAATAGTTACCCAGAGTGTTTGAAGATGGCATCATTCAAAGTGCTATACGGACGTCGATACCGCACTCCACTCAATTGGATTGAGCCGGGAGAGAAGTTATCTTTGGACCCGACCTTGTCAAAGAAGCCGAAGCGACCGCAAAATCATGCCAAGAGACTTATGCAAACAAGAGGCATCAACCTTTGGAGTTCGAAGTAGGTGATCATGTGTATTTGAGAGTCTTGCCAATGAAAGGCGTGAAGAGATTTGGGGTGAAACGAATGTTAGCGCCTCGCTCCATCGGATCGTTCCCCATCCTCGAGAAGTGTGGGACTGTGGCTTACAAGCTTGACTTGCCACCATCCTTAGCTGGAGTTCATGACATCTTCCACATGTCACAATTGAAGAAATGTTTGAAGGCACCTGTGGACTTTGTGTGGCATGAAGTGACACCGCTCGAGGCTGACTTATCGTACCCCGAGCACCCAATCAAAATTTTGGATCAAAAGGATCGTGTCACGAGGCATAAGGCAATCAAGTTCTTCAAGATACAATGGAGCAACCACACTGAAGAATAAGCAACCTGGGAAAGCGAGGACTTTCTTCGTTCATGCCATCTGGACTTCGTGTTACCATAGTGAGGAAATTTGTGATTATTCACTGTTCCTATTAGAACCGCCACTCCTTCCAAATCTCAGGGCGAGATTTCTATTAGGGGGGAGGGCTGTGACACCCCTACTATCATTATAGCAGCTATTGTGTTTAAACAATAACTCACTATGTATTTCGGAAGCTTGAATGAAATCCTTGCATTTTTTGTTTGTATTATAAATAGTGTAAGGTTTGAATTTCAAATTCAAACTCGTTTCTTTTTTATTCAAACCAAGCCTTTTGGCACTTGTGTTGTAACTTGAATTCTTGCATACAAGTGTGCCCAACTAAATTCACTTTTGTGAATATCAGGTCAAGAGAGAATTTTGGAGAATTTATTAGATTTTCCCCAAAAGGTTCTAGGATTTTTAACATAATTTCTGTTGGGAATTTGAAGTCAGAACAATTGATAAAGTTGTTCATAATACACCAATATAGCATCATGCAAAAGTTGAGAATTTTTGGAGTAGAGTAAATGGTCTATTTTGAATTTGAAAATTTGGCTAGTTTTTGGAATTTTGGAAATCCCAACACGGGTGGGGCCCACTCATCAGAGTCTTGGTTCGGACAGCGTGCGCTAGTCGTCAGACAGCGGCCACTGCCACTTTGCCCATGCCCACGGCTTCGCCCCATCGCCCCTTGTGCGCGTCGTCAGCGTTATCCGCACCAGCGCCCAGCGGCCATGGGCGAGCTCTCTCTCCCTCCCTTGTTTTCCTTGTAATTGGTCCACCAACCCAAGTGGTTGGGCTCGCTTGAAATGGGCTGGCCGGTTTCAGCGCGTGTGCACAGTGCACTTTGCCAATTTTCCATGCGTTTAGACTTGATTAATACAAACAAATTCAAATCAAGTTCAAGCTTCTTAAATTCATAGGAACTTGATAATATTCGAATAAAGTATAAATTTAATTTCATAATTTAATTTAAAACTTAATTAATGAAATAAAATTATAAATTAATTTTATTTAATTGTCATTTTAATTGTTAATCCTTAATAGTTAATTATCCCTAAACCCAAAAATTATGGAAATTTACCCAAAATTAGTTCTAAGCTATCTAAACTTAGAAAACTTGTTAGAAAGCCCCGTTCATGAGTTATGACCAGGGAAATTCTATTTTTGCCCTTGTTTAAGTATAACCTTATGCAATTAAGGTTTCTTTTAAGGAACTTAACAAGGTTTCACCATGAACACTTAGTGGTAATCCTAAAGCATAAGAACACCTCATGGTTGGTCATGAGTAGTGTTAGGAAGTATCAAACCCCCTTAAGCTATATTCTTAAGTGTAGTTAGTTAATAGGAGTTAATGAAGGGAATGAAAGAGGTAAGTCATTAAGCACCTTAAAGCATATGAGCCGTGTCGCTCTTACCATCCCTATCATTGTGCCTTACGTTAACTTCATACATCATACCGCATCGGTTCTGACCCCGTTGGATTGGAGAGCACACCAAGCTTCGACAAAGCTAACTTTTCTCTCTCCCTCGACCAAGGAAAGCACCTTGCATCCTCCTTGAATAGGATTTCACTTTATAACATTTAGTTTATGCCATGATTGTGCACTTAAGTATCGGAGTTTAATGAAACCCTAGTTGCACTAAGAGCACCCTTACTAATCCACTTTGATTACCAATGAAAGAAAGGGATCAATAGTATGCTATGCTTAGTTGTGTAGGGTATCGGTAGAAGCCGAGTGGTTGATAGCTGATCGTGGTAGGCCCCCCTACTCACTGGAGATTCTATATGGCTTAAGTGGATTTATGGAAATATTGGCATAATTGGAGACCGTGCGGGCCAATTAGGGAAAAGTGGAGAATACTGGATGGGATGGAAGGGGAGTGGTCTGATCTAAAGTTCGGAGCTCCAAGGTGGTAGTCCCGACCTATGTCGATTAAGGCCCATGTCGGTTGGGTCCGAATGAACATGCTTTGAGTTGTTTACTGGCGTATACGGGATTTTTTGGGGTCCCACAAACTTACTACCTTCGTCGGTCGCTGAGCTAGACAATACCCTACCATACCTCATGGGTGTTATAGGGGATAGTGCAAGGGCCACCAATGGTGTGTCCGCCGAGTCATACGCATGGAAGACATGTACTAGGGTAAGGTGGGCCCGGCTCGACTCTTTGATAGTCATCGTGAATTGTTGCCACTCATGGTACCTTCATGGCCCACGTGTGTCATGTTGTCAGGTTATTTCCCTTGCAAGGTTGACTATTGATTCGAATCTCCACGACACCCTCAGAAATGGGTGATGCTTATTCACTGAATCTAAACGTAGAATTATCAACTTCATAATATCGTGATGATAACTATATTGATTGATGACTACTTTGTAGTCATGATTTATGTTAGTTAATATTGCTTGGATACCTTTGCATGTATAGTGATGATCTTTGGGTCACCATGGATAAGTCAAGTTGATCGTAGTCGCTCAAGCATTACTCTTGTTGTCTTCTGTGTGCAGGTGAGGAACTGCTTCCTCTTTCCGACGATGCTGATGAGGGTTGTCAATGGGAAGTCCAAACTATTGAGGGTTGGATTCCGTACAGGGATCCCCAAGCATAGAGTACTGATGGATGGCATTCTCTTCTAGGGTGAAGAGAATGCTCTGAACGTTGAGAGAAATCGCTTTCACAAACTCTGAAACATCTTTTGAAGCTTGTTTTGGCTTAAAACCATTTTTTGTATAACTAATATGTGAATCTAAGTTGTAATAACTTCTACTTGAACTTATAATATGGTATTGTACTCGTGTGTTGATTGTGTTCTTGCTTCACCGAGAATCGCTCAAGCTGATTGTTGGCACTCATAAAACACCGATTTCATGTGCCAACATGTTGAGTAAATGTATAAAATAACTATGTATTCACCTTTTCCACGATTTTAGTG
>VSTD030004594.1:0-10211 GCA_008808055.3 Sporobolus alterniflorus
TGCCATACGCTTGGGTAAAACCTTTTCAAGTATTTCCCATTGAGTGCCTTGGCTAGTCCAACCCCATCTAATATTTCTACAAAATAAGAATTCCCCGACACTATTTTTGCAACCTGGAATGGACCCTCCTAGCTAGGAGACCACTTCCCGAACTTAGTATTTCAGGAGCCTATAGGCAAAATTGTTTTCCACATTAAGTCACCAACTTGAAATGATTTTCCTTAACCGTTCTATTATATGCTCGTGCTGTTCACAGCTTCTCCCTCTTTATTTCTCTTAACACTATCAGTCAACCATTCATTACTTCATCTATATTGTCTGTCATCAATTCATGATACTGTTCGGCCGATAGTGTGCCCTGCGCCTCTACCCTACACCCCTGCAAATTTACCTCTACTGGCAACACAACCTCTTGCCCAAAAACCAACTCAAATGGTGTTACCTTGGTGGCGCCATGCTTAGAAATCAGATGTTCCCACAAAGCCTGAGACAACACTTCATGACATCTTCTCGGTGATTCCTCTATCTTCTTCTTGATTAATCTTATCAAAATCTTGTTACTAGCTTTCGCCTGGCCATTTGCTTGTGCATAGTATGGGGAAGAATTCAATAACATAATCTTGAGGGATGAGGCAAACTCATTAAATTGATGTGACAAGAAAGATGATCCTTGATCAGTCGTGAGAGTTTGTGGCAACCCAAACTGATGTATAATATGATCAGTCATAAATTGGATAACCTCCTTATGTGTCATGTTCCTCAATGGCACTGCCTTCATCCATTTCGTGAAATAATCCGTGGCCACTATTACAAATCGATGCCCTCTGGAAGAAGAAGGATGAATCTCACCAATGAAATCCAAACCCCCAACCTCGGAACGGCCATGGCTTTACTATAGGGTGCAACATGCTTGCCAGTGCCACTTGTATGTCTCCAAAATGCTGACATGCCTCACACCCTCAATAGTACTTGAAGTAATCATCAATCATGCTAGGCCAATAGAACTCTGCCCTCTTGAGCATCCACCTCATTTTATGCACCGATTGGTGGGTCCCACATAACCCTTCATGTACTTCACCCATGGTGACCCTAGCCTGCTCCTCTCCAAGGCACTTCAGCAATAATCCATCCATTGATCTCTTATATAGCTCATCACCCACGACGGTGTACTGCAACGCTTGACGTCGCACTTTTTTGTCCTTCACGCCGCCTAGATTTCTTATGCATTCCCTTATCGCGTATCTCCAATCTCCGGGTACCATGACACCCCCACATGTTTCTTCTGCCAACTCTTGCCCCCCCCCCCAGTACGTTCACCTTCTACACAACATACCATCGGGCTATGCTTGATCAAAAAGTCACCTCATGTTATCTCATAACCTGAGGCTTGTTGTGCTAACCCGTTGGCTGTTTCATTCTGTTCCCGGTGGATGTGCTTGATACAAAAAGTGTCAAACCTCCTGATCATATCTACACACTTCTCACAGTATTCATTCAGCTTTCCATCCAAATATTAGCTCTCTCCTCCCAGCTGTTGCACCACTAAGTTTGAGTCTCCAAACACTTCCACATCCTTTACTTTCATAGCCATGAGTACCTCAAGTCCCACCACCAGTGCCTCATACTCGGCTTGGTTGTTTGTGCACTTAAACTCTAGTCGAATAGCCAACACTCGTACTTCTCCTCCTGGTGCTACCAACACACACCCCACTCTGTTCCCCGCGCGCAAACAGAAACATCAAAGAATATCCTCCATGGCGTTGTGGCGACCACACATATATTGTCGTCTCTGATCCCACTTGCCCCTTCATTGCTCACAAGGGCTTATAGCTTAACTCATACTCTATCAGTGAGTATGCCCACTTCCCAAGACATCCACTCAAAATGGGCATGTGCATCATATGCTTCACCACATCATATTGGCTAAGCACCGTACAGGGGCTGGACAACAAATACTTCCAGAGTTTAGAGCATGCGTAATATAATGCTAGACACAATCTCTCCACATGTGTATACCGTGTTTCCATGTCTACCACCCTCCTGCTTAGATAGGCGATCACGCCCTCCTTGCCTGCGACATCCTGTGTCAGCATTGTGCCTAGCACCCTCTCACTGGCTTCCACATACAATCTGAACGCCCTTCCTATCTTTGGTGCTTGCAGCACCGGCGGCCAGTTTAAATACTCCTTTTCCCTCTCAAACGCCTCCTACTGCAAAGTGTCCCACACAAAATCCCTTTCATACTTCAACCTTACCACTGGTAACAAACTCTCCACCTTCCCGGCCATGTTAGAGATGAACCTCCTCAGATAGTTTACCTTGCCTAACAAACTCTGCACATCCTTCTTACATGTCGGCTCTTTGATCTTCTTAATAGCTTCTATCTTCTTGGGGTCCACTTCTATACCATTCTCATGCACAATAAAGCCAAGAATCAGCCAGCCGACACTCCGAAGGAACATTTCAAGGGGTTCATCTTTAACTTGTACTTCCTCATCTTCTCAAACACCAATCTTAAGTTAGCTAAATGCTCCACAAACTCAGCCGACTTAACCACCAAGTCATCAATGTAAACCGCCAAAATCATGCCAAGCAAATCATGGAATATTAAATTCATTGCTCGCTGGTAGATAGCACCTACGTTCTTTAGGCCAAATGTCATAATCACCCACTCAAATAAACTAATAAAGCCTGGACACTGAAACACGGTTTTGGCGACATCCTCCTTAGGCATGAAAATTTGATTATAACCCGCATTCCCATCTAAAAAACTTATTATTTTATTACCGGATGCACGGTTAATCAAATTCTCTGCTATGGGCATGGTATACTCATCTTTTGGTGTGGCCCTATTCAAGTTTCTAAAATCTACACACACCCAAATTTTATCAGTGTTCTTCTCAACAGGCACTATATTAGAAACCCACTCCGCATATCTACAAGGTTGAATAAACTTAGCTTTGAGCAACCTATCTATTTCCTCCTTTATGCGACTATGCAACAATGGATTAAAACTTCTAGGAGCTTGCTTGAACAGTCTAAACTTAGGTTTGATAGGCAACTTATGCTCTACTAGGTCTCTACTAAGGACTAGCATTTCTGTATATTCCCATGCAAAACAATCAACAAATTCTTTAATTACACAATGTACCTGTTCCTTTTGCAGTTCTGATAAGTTGGCACTGACGTAGGTCGGGCGGTGCACCATTCCATCTCTAATATCCACCTCATCTAGGCGATCCATTGATGAAAATCCCTGCCCAAGCATCCCTTCATTCTCCAATTCCTCCACCAGCCCGCCAGTATCATTCTATCCCGGATGATATTCCCCAGTGAGGCAATGAAGCCACTCCAACTCCTTATCGACAGTCATCATGGAGCACATAACTAGCTTAACCAACCCACCTTTGTCGGCTTTACGTTCACTGGCACTAATCCATCCCTGCTCACACTGATGTAATCATAGTCACTCAGGTCTTGCCCAGATAGGCACGCCACATCCCCATTCTGCATCTCGTCCTGGGCCTCTGTAGCGGCCACACACACCTGCTCTTCTATGTGCACTATTTCTATGTCATCACCCACCCACTTGATTAAGCACTGGTGTAACGTAGAGGGCACACACCCATTCGCATGAATCCAGTCATGCCCAAGTAGTAGATTGTATCGTCCATTTACATCTACGATGAAAAATGTTGTGGCTAGCGCCTTACTGCTGACTGTGAGCTCCACTGACATCACTCCCTTAGTGTTCATCACCTCTCCCGTAAACAAGCTTAAACTTGTGTTAGTCCTCATCAACTTCTTCTCCTGATACCCCATCTTCTCAAAAGTTGACAGCGGCATCACATTCACCCCCGCTCCATCGTTGACCATTATGCATTGTACGAGGCATCCCTAGAGATATCCTTTGATGAAGAGAGGTTTCATGTGTAGCCCCATCTTCTCCGGTTTCTAGAAAACCGCCGCTTTTGCCCCTAACACGAGTTTTGCTACTTCTGCCTCTGGCACTCAAAATTCTGCCGGTAGTTCAAACACCATGTTCACTCCTATGCCGACGCCACCATCAGCCGAACTCTGGTCTGACTCCTTGCTGCCATTCCCCTCTTCCTTAGCCAGCCTCTTCTCCCTCCATGTCTACTTGGTCCATGTCATGGGGCGTGCCTTGTTAAACCATTCATCATGGGCTTCTTCCCTCTTCTCTTCCTTGATCTTCTTTTTGCATAGTTTCTGTGTCTTGGTTAAGCCTGCTGGACACCACTGAGGTTCTAGTGCCTTCTTTACCCGGGCCACTACTCTGTCCCCTTTACTTTCATCTGCTAAGCCATGATGACCTAGTTTCGTGTTCACCTTACCCAAACCCGTGTCATTTGCCCCAGCCTTCTCATTTCCCTTTACGGCCCTGACTTGTTTGTTTGCCCCCGGGTTACCTCACCTCTTTGCTCATTGTGACGACCTACCTATGCCATGCTGATGCTAACCCGAGGTCCTTTTGAGTAACTTGGACTGACAATCTCCCGCCCGGCTTCCGATAACCACCTCATCCTTTTTGCTTCATGACCGATGCCTTGTTGCTCATGCCCGTGATCATCTTTTTTGTTAATCGGTCCTCGGTCTTTCTTCTCCTGTTGGTGCATCATTGGGCATGGCACTGACCCAACTAGGACAATAGCCTCACTAACCCGGTCATCCTCACGCGCACGGGTTGGGAAACGGTGACTTCGTGCCGCTGACCACCAGTTGCTCACCCTAGCCAGTCCGACCATGTACCTTGGGTTAACCCGGTGTGGGGTCTCCCGATGTTGGCATACGTTATCTCTAGGTTGGTGCCGCCAGCTATCAAAAATGTGCCCACTACCTTTTATTGTAACTGTGCTGCACTCAGTCCATGTTGGGAGATCTCTCCCCCTTACCCCCCCCCCCTCTCGAGCCAGTTGAACACGCTGCTTTGTTGCTTCCTCGTGTATTTCTCCATCAAGAACTTGGAATTCGGCCTCCACTTGCCATGTGACTTCCTCATCACGTTATCTTTCCACATGCCTGGCTCCAGGTTCTTTGGCTTCAGCAATCTCTGTCTCAACTCATCCGACACTACCACCCTTCTTCCTTCAGTTGTGGCCGCTTGGTTTGTCCTCACTAGCACTCTTTTTCTTCGAAGTTGATCATATCCACCAGAAAAGGGTCAACATCCAGCTTCATCTATGAGCTCTCCCAAAACGTCAAACGGCCATCATTTAAAGCCGATTGAATCTGCCGATGAAAACAGTTACACTCATTAGTCATATGGGAAAAAGAATCGTGCCACTTACAATACTTTCTGTGTGCAAGTTGTTCGGCGGCGGGAATCACATGCCCCCCCCCTTCAGCCTAATCACTTTATTATGCAACAACATGTCGAACAACTTATCACATTTGGAGACATCGAATGTAAACCTCATTTCATCCTTTTTGCCTGACCCAGGTTTCAGAAAGGAACACGCCACTGGTTTCCCTTTAGATGTTTCCACCCAATCTGCTACGCAAACCTCCGCGTCTTCGTTGCTTGATGCCTCACCATCCACTGCACCCACAGTGCTTCACTCTTTATCCTTGCTTCCCTCCCAAAATTGACCGCTTGATCGACTGTCTCTGGCCCAATTCTCGTGCACTAGGGCTCGCTGCAGGACTTGGTTTACATCTTGAAACTACCAAATCTGCAAGTTCTCTTTCCTAGATGGTTAAGCTATAGCACTTATTTCTTGTGTCCCTAAAGCACTTGACGTACTCAGTTACCGACTCGGTGTATTTTTGCCTAATAGCTGTTAAATCCAAAAGCTTGAGCTCAGTCTCCCTATTGTAGAAATACTCATGTAACCTCTCTTCTAACCCAGCCCACGGATTAACAAAGTTAGGAGCTAAAGACGTGAACGAATTAAAGGTTGTACCAGATAGGGATAAGGGAAACAATTTGACCTTGTGCACGTTAGTTATCCCGGCATCACTAACCTGCGCCAAAAATTGACCTACGTGCTTGTACGTAGTCCTAGCATCATCCCCAATAAACTTCATGAAATCTGGCACCCTAAAACCCCTAGGATAAGATATTGTATCAAAGTATTTCGAGTAGGGTTTCTGGTATGCCCTGGAATGGCCTTTAGGTGAAAATCCTAGTCCCCTCAATGTTCTGGTGATCTATTCCCTAACGGCATTAGACACACCCCCACCAACCATCCTATCTGTCCCTAGGATCGGGTTAACGCCGGTCATACCTAGTGAGTGTGTCTCCAGTCATGTTGTATACGGGATTCCCCTGGGTGGTAGCATTGGACCATAGCCTGTGGCCTGGTAGTAGGGCTGTTGCAGGTTTAAGCCGACTGCGTGGTTAGGTTACACACTCCCGACAGTTGCTTCGTTTCCTCCTAGCGGTGAAGTCATCTGCGGCGTGGATGCACCGCCCACGTCCATCACCCGTTTTCCCTACATATTCCCTATAACCTCCTTAACCACAAACTTAATTTGCCTAAATAACTTGTTGTCTAGATCTTGCTTGTTCGAATCTAGCATATGCCTCACATCCTCAGCCAGCGCGTGGGTTAGATGTGTGAGATCCGCACCATACTTGCTCGCCACCAAAACGTCTACCAGATGAACGAAATCTTCAGGTGTGAGCGATGAAGAATTCACCTTGGATAAAGAGGCCTTGACCATGTCCGCCATCTACACGACAGCACTTCGGGTCTTTTGGTAGCACGCGAGCTTATCACACATCTTGGCAGCCTCAACCTCCTCCAACTCGCACCTCATCTCCTCCCTGATTTGGTGTTGATCCTCCTTCGGCAAGTCATCCAGCCTGACCCTGGTCGTATTCTTGGGGTCAATCTCATACCTGTTCCTGGGTTCCTGCCCGGACGGCTTTCCTGCCGCCATAGCTTCCCCTGACTGGCATTCGTAACACCGATCACCATTGACGCCTCCCAACAATCACAATGTGAACATCATCCATAGTGGAGTTTCCAATTCTATTGCCATGAAAATCAGCACGATCACGTGGAACAAAGTAGCCTTGTCTCGTAAGGCAAACCCGTGTGTTTTTCTTGCCAAAACACCAAAGTGAAATGAGCAAACCAAATGACGAACAATGATGAATGTATTCGCAAATCTGATTACAAGCTGAAGAAGAGCCTTTGACGCATACACCTCAGGGTCTCTTATACTAAATCCTCAACTGACTCCTAATCTCAACTAACCTCAATTATCCTTATATTTTTTTTATTTATTCCTAACTTATTCTATTGAAGTATCCTGATTCTCCGGTGCTTCGGTCTCTGGCGTCGCTTCCCATCCATATGTACCGGTGCGTTGTTCCTCTCCCTTAACCGAAGCACAGCCAAATTTTCATTTCCACCTAACCCAGTGCAACCTGGCTATCCATCCGATCAGCACCCTAGATCTTCACCCGACCACTAACCCGATCGTCCGCTTAATCGCTTCACCCGATCGCTTACCCGGTGCGCAGCCCGGATGCTTACCCCATCACTGGTCCATCACGTAACCCTGCAGCTTACCTGATTACTTTACCTTATCCAATCTTTAGCCGACTCTGCCACCCAAGCTCAGGACTCACATCGTCAGCCACCAGATCTGATTTCTCACCTGTGCCATGAACCTAACTCCCATGTACCTCAGCGCCTTTCCTCCCATTTCTTTTCCCTTATCCATGTATACTCCATCACTTCTTCTTCTTCTTGCACACAATCAATATGCATGCTAGATTTTGTACTCAACAGTCAGATCTGAGACATTCATTTATAGGTGTAGTTTTAGAAGTGAAAAAGTATTAAAATATTAAAATCCCGATGGAGCGCAAAGGCGTCTTGACAGAGACGCCGGCATGTATAGTCACAACTAGTGTCAGAGCTGCCATTCTTCACGTACAGGGTTAGGCTTGGGAGAGATGATGTGGATGAGGTAGTGTTGGAATTATTGGGCCTAGCCTATAGGGAATTCCTAATAATTCCTAATAAATCTCAAAGGATCATTCATGCATGATGAATGGCAATTTTTTAGTTCCACATTACTAGTGGAGGTGGAGGAAAGCCTACTTATAAGGTAGGTTGCTCTCTATGCACTTGAAAGTGTGTGAAGGAGAGGAGAAGGGGAGAAACACACACATGCACTCGCTTGCCTCACCTCATCGGGCCGGGCGAGGCAGGACGGGGCATGATGAGGCAATGGGTGCAGGCACACAACGTGCGTGTGAATAGTCCATCAAAATCTGGCCCAAAGCATCACATGCCCATGGCCTCCTTTTGTCATTTATTTTTGCTACGAGTCTATGTCTAATATATTTTGATAGAGATAGACCTGGTCGGTTATGGGACGTTGTAACCCTAGGCCGGTCTTCCCTATAAATACGTGTGGCTGCCACGGAAGTAGTAACACGAATAGTCATGAGCCACCAATGCATCTAGGTTTTGCCGCTTCTGCTACTGCGCCACCGAGGCTACTTCATCCTGTTCATCGATGTGCATCTACGATCGGGAGAGCAGATCTCTGGAACCATCGTCATCAGCGATCCTGCACCGAGAGAGGGTGAATAAGGTTTTTGGGAAGCGATCTTCGCGACTTCTCACTCGCTTCTTCAAGTTCTTCACCACGGCTTATCTACCTCTTCATCGGACACACACCGAGGGTCGTCGCCTTCAACGCGAACTTCATTAGGCCGATCATCGTCTTCATCTGATCATCGTCATCAAGGAATCACAAGTCAAGTACGGTTTCTCCGCTCAAATCATATCTTACATATTAAATATGTTGATCTACGTAGGCTTAATTTTTCTAGATAATCTGTTGCAATGTTTGGTGTTCAATGCTATGATAGATCTATTTAGAACTTGTGATAGCACTGCTAGTTTAATCTATTATGCATTAGTCATGTTCATGATGTATCTTTAGATTAAAATAAAACTAAAAGTTCTAATTTTTCTAACAATCCAAAAACCTTATTGTAGGCATTTTAGTTTTATGGCTCGATTTGTTGATGCTTTGAGGCATATGCCTTTTACTGGTGCAAGCTTCAAGAGATGGCAGATGAGAGTCAAATTGTGGTTAACTACCATGAACGTGTTTTGGGTGTCCGAGGGCAAACCCGAGGGAGAACTTACTCCTGAGAAGGAGAAGGAATACTCAAAAGCCAACATAATATTTTGTGGTGCGGTGGTTGGAGTACTTGCAGAGACTCTGCAAGATATATACCTCCGCTACAAAACTGTTAAAGAGATGTGGGATATCCTAAACACTGAGTATGGAGGTTCAGATGCTAGCACTGAACTATACATCATTGAGCAGTACCACGACTATCAGGTGGTAGGTGGGAAAAGTGTGGTTACACAAGCTCATGAGATACAATGCATGGTGAAGGAACTTGGACTTCTGAAGATTGTCGTTCCCGCCGAGTTTGTGGCTGGGGGCATTATTGCCAAATTGCCTCCTTCATGGAGGGATTTCGTCACTGCTCTCAAACACAAGAGGATGTACATGTCTATTTTAAACTTGATCACCTCTCTTGATGTTGAGAAGAAAGCTCGGGCTAAGGACGAATGATCTAAAGGAGTTGAGGGTCAAATCAGTGCCAACATGATGCACCAGTCGTAGTCACATGGCAAAGGCAAAGGCAAAGCTAAGCAGAATCGGAATAACAACAAGACAAACCAAACTACTACCTTTAAGAATAATAATAATAATAATAATAAGGAGGATGAGGGTTGCTTCGTATGTGGATCTCTGGATCATTGAGCAAAGAAGTGTCCAAATCGCAAAAGGAGAAAACCTCAACCTAAGCAGAAGACTGTGAACATGGTTGTATCCAGCTCTGGAGATGGAACCAGTGGGTACGGTAATTTACCCTATGTTCTTTCAGTGTTTCAATCTACCACCTAGTGGGTTAATTCTGGTGCAAACATTTATGTGTGTTCTGATGCTTCGCTATTCTCTTCTTACCAGGTCACTCGGGATTCTTCCATGATGATGGGAAATGGGTCACATGCTTCTTTTCGTGGTGTTGGCATGGTAGATCTGAAGTTAACTTCAGGGAAGATCGTGCAACTGAGGAATGATCAGCATGTCCCTTCTATCAACAATAATCTAGTTAGTGGTTCCCTTTTATGTAGGGATGGTTTTAAGGTAGTGCTTGAGTCAAATAAATTTATCGTGTCAAAGTGTGGACAATTTAT
>VSTD030004595.1:0-10209 GCA_008808055.3 Sporobolus alterniflorus
TCGCCGAAGAAATGTCTGTTGGTATTGGACTACACTTAGTATGTTCGATGAAATGTCTATAGATGTTCTTTTGTGCACAACTGAAGAAAAAGAAGAAGATTACGTCCATCGTTCATCGGCGAAACTGAAGAAGATTTTGTGCACGTTAGGGCATTCTTCTGGTGTCCTTTTGTTTCTGAAGCAATTTAGACTTATGAAGAAACCGAAGAAGATTTTGTGTACTGATAAACTCTTGTGTAAAAATGCAAAAGCAGCAGAGTTCGAGTTTTGAATCTCAGCTAAGCACTGCCAGATGTACCTATGACTCCATCTGGAAGTGAGCTTGGGGATGATCTGGACGATGAGGAAGATGATGACTCTGAACGGCAAAATAAACTGTAGGGTGTGCTTGGTGATGTTCTACTAGATTTTCTGCCTGACTTATGCTTGTCCCATGTAATTGAGTTTATTTGTAGTAGACGTAGCTTGATGGCGCTCACTGAGGTAGCTGATGAGATGTAACACCAGTAGCACGGCTTGTAATTGTTCATTGTTCCTGATTCGCTGCAGTGTCCTCGGACCCGGCGACAAGCAGGCGGCGGCAACGGGTGTAAGGCCTGCTGCGGCGTTCGGCGAGCAAGCGGCGGCCCGATCGTGAACAGGAGAAAATGCGTCGGCTCTGTTTCTGCGTGGGCTGTGCTTCTGTGTATGAAGTGCAAAAAAAAAAACTGGCTGTCCGTAGGGTGCTGCAGGGGGTTAAAGTGTCAAAGTGCCGTGACCCTCAGGATCGTTGATGAAGGGTTAGGATGGCATATGTACATATGTGCACAGGGTGTGCCATGTGCATAGGATACTTCCCCTTCTTTTCGTAGCTCGCATACAGTTTCTCCTGATTATCATACACTAACACAAGGCAGGAGCAGATCAACAACTGAATCTGGCAACTATGGATAGGTTCAGAATAGCAAGGCTGAATCCAAGATAGTACAGTACATGGCTACGAGGCTATCGGTATCAGATCTGATTCAAAGTCCAGTGCAAGATCGTCCTGTCGAGTATCAGAAATAATGTAGAAAATATACCAAAGATGCAGCGACTCTGACATTATTCATCCAACGACGCGTCGTTCTCCCGCGCTTGGATCAAGCTCGAGTTTGGTTGCCTTGCCGTGGAGCGGATAAGAGACACCGTTCAAGTGGGACGAGCTGCAGCCTGCAGGTCCGGCCATTTTTTCAGGATCTGGTCTGAATATTCCTCTCCGAGGATGAACTCTGTGTCCCACCTGTCTCCGAATCAAACACTGAAAAATAAGCTCGCCCCTTTCTCGTCCCACGAACCAAACACACCCGTCATTTGTTTAATTATAGGAGTGATTTGCGTTTGTTTAATGGGGTTTGGAGTTTCTAATGATGCACACATGCCACCTCACGTTGGAAGGCGAACTGGTTGGAGCAGAGTACCTTTCATTTTGCCAAGACCAAGTGGCAATGCTAAGGTTTTTTTTTTGCGACGAGTAATGCTAAGTGTTGTTTGATTGCTACACTTTTGATTTATTTGCTTGTAAACTTTCCCCTACATATAGCCCCACTGGTGATCAGAATGTGTGTTGGTACTCATTTCTCGATGGCCAATGAGTACCCAACATGAACACAGTGAACGTAGGAATGAAATGAGACATGTGGCAATGCGCACAGAAATTAGAAAAACACTTCATTCGTCTCGAGTTGTGAGCTTGTGATGGCCTATTTATAGAAGAAGATCAATAGTCTTATTTCACTCCTTACGGCTCAGGATACTTAATTCTGTTAGGTCGATTTTCTCCTTTTAGTGCCGATGACATCCGAAGGAAAAAATCAACAAACACATACAAGATGGATCGGCAACACAGTTTTTTAGTGGAAAGGTCCAGTCTCCTTGGGCTTTATGAAATCGAAATCAAAGGCAGACCCCAGAGCTAAGTCCGGCTGGTTCCGAAAGTTGGGCCATTTTGATGGGTTTCTACAGTGTTAAGCCCAGGGGCTGGGTAAGTTATTGGGCTCCCTCGAAAAGTTTTTCAGTTTTTTCTTCTTCTATTTTCTCTCAGAAATCTTATTGTTCTTTTTAGATGTCCTCTCAGCAAAGCTTCTCAGAAGACATGTAGAGGATGAAAGTCGTAGTTTGTATTCATCCCCGATGCAATTTATACAACGGTTTACAACAGAGACTCGAGCTCATGGGCACCGGCTAGGGCGGCCATGACATGCCGTGTGGGCTACGCGCATGCTGGGTCAAGAGCGAGAATCCTAGGTGCTATACACGGAGTCGGTTAGCAGATAGAGATCATCGTATCTCAACACCCCCTCACAGTCTGAGCCGTGGCTTCATCGACGTGAAGACTGATCTTGAACTTGTCGAAGATCGCGTGGGGAAGGCCCTTGGTCATGATGTCCGCATATTGCAAGTCAGTTGGCACATGAACAACATGAAGCTTGCCGAGCGCCACCAGTCCACGAATGAAATGTATGTCGATCTCAACATGTTTTGTCCGTCGATGATTAACCGGGTTGCGGGAGAGGTAGACAGCAGACACATTGTCACAGTACCCAGAAGTCGATCGTCGCGTGTCGGGGCTTGAACGAGAAACACCATTTGCCGCTTGGAGGACCAGGATACCAGTGTGTCACCAAGGAACACACAGTACCCAGAAGTCGATTGTCGCGTGTCGGGGCAGCCCACCCAGTTGGCATCAGAGTAGGCCACCATGGCCATGCTTGACGAAGAGTGGATACGAATGCCGTGAGACATCATGCCACGAACGTACCGTAGAATCCTCTTGACGAGACTCCAGTGCACATAATAGGGAGAATGCATGTGGAGACACACCTGGTTGATGGCATAGGCGATGCCCGGTCTTGTGAGCATCAAGTATTGTAGTGCACTGACGATACTGCGGTAGAACATGGCGTCGATGGCTGGCTTGCCCACGCCGACAGATGATTTCGGCTTGGTGCCAACTGGCGTGGATGCAGGCTTGCAATTCATCATACATGTGTGATCCAGGACATCGGCAATGTATGAGGCTTGATGGAGATGGAAGCCATGCCGATCACGCCGTACTTGGATGCTGAGGAAGTAGTGCAAATGACCTAAGTCCTTCATTGCAAACATGCCCTTCAGGACATTGACGACACGGTGGAGGAATGCCAAGGTAGACGCTGTCAGAATGATGTCATCGACGTAGAGTAATAGATACGCTACGTTAGCGTTGTGCTTGTAGACGAAGAGTGATGAGTCCGACCGTGTGGCATGAAAGCCAGCTTGCCGCAGATGCATGCTGAAGCGTTGAAACCAAGCGTGTAGCGCCTGCTTGAGCCCATACAAGGACTTAGATAGGAGGCACACATGGTCCGTGTGTTGATCGTCGATGAAGCCCGCTGGTTGGAGACAATAGACACGCTCTGAGAGCTCACTGTGGAGAAATGTGTTCTTCACATCTAGCTGGTGAACTGGCCAGTTTCTCACCGCGGCAAGATGGAGAACAGTGCGAATGGTCACTGGCTTGACGACGGGGGAGAACTTCTGGTCGAAGTCGATCCCCGGTCGTTGCTTGAAGCCGTGCACCACCCACCGGGCCTTATGCGCTGGAGGGAGCCATCTGGGTGAAGCTTGTCCTTGAACACCCATTTGTCAGAGATGACATTGACACCCGGAGGACGAGGCACAAGGGACCAAGTCCCGTTGGCCTGTAGAGCGTCAAACTCAAGTTGCATCGATGCGCGCTAGTCAGGGTCCTGGAGTGTGGTGCGCACGAAAGATGATACCACCGGCGTGGGAGTCGTGGCAATATAGGCATATCGCTGGTTTGGCCATAGTGTACCGGTACGTGACCGTGTCACCATTGGGTGAGGCAGCGGGTGTTGTCGAGGATGCTGAGGGCCCGATGGCAGGTCTGGTGTAGGCGACGGTGATGCCGATGATGGACCGGAGAGGTCCCCTAGAGCAGCGACTGGTGGTGGACCATCGACCCAATGTCGACAGGGACGTTGGCGATGGCATGATCGGGACAGACGATAGCATCACCCAGCGGTGTCCCATTTGGGTGGGCTTGCGTGTCGGGAGCACGTCGGGGTGGAGCAGGCTGGTGTGGAACACGGGTTGGCACGGGCACCAAGATGGTGTCGGTGGGTGCCGCAGGCACTGCGTCGCTTGCTTATCAAGGAGAGTTGAGCAACCTGAAAGAAAAACATGACTCGTCGAGCTGAACATGTCGAGAGGTTAGAACTCGCTGAGACTCAGGATCATAGCACCGGTATCCTTTAGTGTCGACAGGGTAGCCAAGAAAGATACATGGCACGGACCGTGGTGCAAGCTTGTGGGAGGCAGTGGTGTTGGGATAGCAACGACAACCAAAGACACACAAATGCGAGTGTTGGAAGGCCTCCCTCTACCAGTCCAACTATAAAGCCCAGGTGATATAGTAGGGGCGATATGTCCTTTTATCAGGTTTCAACATTCCCCTTACTGTGTACCAGTCAGGGCTCCACCTCCACTGGTTTGTGCTATGCGAGCTCCACCGTATAAACTTCTGTAGGCAAAAATAATTACGCGTAGCGGAATATGCTTAGCCGTGGCTCAAACTCGAGACCTTCTGGCTCGGATACCATATTGAAAAACTCGTTCTGCCAGTCCGATAATAAAACCCAGGTGATATGAAAGGGTGAGGAGGTCTCTTATGCTATAGTTCAATATTCTCCCTCCTACGTGTGATTCGCGACCGTGTACTCAGGCCATGTGTGCACTTAGCAAACAATAAGGTAGGTGGAAATTATTACGCGCAGTGGAAGAAAATACTTGGCTGGGAAGAATTGAACCCAAGATCTCGGCTCTGGTACCATGCTAGAGGCTCATTCTCTGTCAGTCCAACCATAAAACTCAGGTGATATAGAAGGGATAAGGGGTCCTTCTATCAGGTTCCAACAGTGAGTACTCCAGTGGAACGATGAAGAGCAGCTGGTACGGTGTTTGGTTATGGCAGGTGCGACACGGCCGACGATTAAGCAGGTACATGGCAATGGTGAGCACGTCAGGCCAAAAGGAGAGTGGTGCACTGGCATGCAGCAACATGGTGCGCATACTCTCATTGAGAGTGAGAAGAACACGTTCGACACGACTATTTTGTTGCGATGGATATGGGCAAGTCAAGCGCAAGACCATGTCGGGGACGACCAGAAAGGAACGAAGTGCATGGTTGTCAAACTCCTTCCTATTATCAGTTTGAAGACAGGCAATCAAACACTGGAACTGGGTTTGAACAAATGCTTGGAATGAAACAAAAGTCACAAGAACGTCAGATTTGCGTCGCAAAGGAAAGCTCCAAATGAATTAAGTAAAATCATCAAGAAGAACAAGGTAATACTTAACTCTGAATTGCTCATGACAGGCGACGTCCAGATGTCACAATGCAACAAAGTGAAAGGGAATGCGACAACTTTATTTGAATCAAAAAATGGCAGTCTAACACTTTTGCCAAGGCAACAAGTGTGACAAGAATGAGTGTCTTTAGAACAATGAAAATCAAATGAACGAAGGATCTGATGTAGATGACCGTGACCAGGGTGCCCAAGCCGTGCGTGCCACAGATCACCAGACAACTGCGTAGCAAAGACGTTGTTGTCGGTGGTGTGCTGGTGTAGCAGATAAAGAATGCATGTGGAATTACATCAGAGCAGAACTATCTTCGTTTGGAGAACCTTGATAGAAAAACCAAACATGTCAAATTCAACGAAAATGCAATTATCACGGGTGAAAGAACGAACTAAAATCAGATTCTTAATAAGGCTAGGCGAGATCATGACATTGTTCAAAGAAAGAGACTTGCCGACAGACGGAATAGTGGTAGAGATGAGAGATCGAACAGGTAGAGGCACACCGTTACCGATGATGATATGATATGTGGAAGAGGTAGGGTGAGTGGAGGAAACAATACCAGGATTGTTGGCGGCGTGACCACTGGCACTAGTGTCCATGAACTAGTCGCCGCCCTGGTACTGCGCTGGCGGAACCATGGTGTTGAGGGCCATGGGTAGACCAGGAGGAGGAGCGGTGTTGCCGAAGAACGAGTTCATGGCAAGAGCCATTGTCACAGACGCCGAGTTGCCGTAGTAGGGGCCGGAGGCCGACCCCGGAGCAGCAGCAAGAAGGGCCTGGTGATGAAACGGAGGGCACGTGCCGAGGAGGCCTAATGTCGCTGGACGCCACTGCAGCAGCGGCCAAGCCTGAACTAGACCAGTCCATGGATTGTATTGGGCTGTCGGGGTAGACTTGGTCGAGGCCTGAGAGGAGGTCCCGGCGACGGCAAGAGTGTCGTCGGACTGCTTGCGCCATTTTCGGCTCTTGTTGTTGTTCTTGTTCGGTGATGAAGAAGGTCGTGGTGGCGCCAGAGACGACTGCTTGGGAGCAGTCGGAGTACTCTTGGATGAAGTGGCCATCAGAGTTGTGGCTGCCTCCATCTTGGCGGTATGGAGTCGATGAGTTTCCTCCTGAAGAAGATAGTTGCGAACGTAGAGAAACGAAGGCAAAGGCTTCATGGCAGTGATCATGGAGATCGCCTGACTAAACTTGGAGTTCAGGCCTCGAAGGGCATTGATCACCAGGGATGGCTCGGGGATTGGGTGACCAACGCCGTGTAGGAGATCAGCGAGCTGCTTCAGCCGGCTGAAGTAGTCGGTGATGGAGAGATCGGCCTGAACGATACCGTGGAACTCCTGCAGGGCGTACACGGTGTGCTTGTCCACGTTGTCAAGGAAGAGGCCCTGTAGAAAAGTCTAGAGCATGTGCGTCGTGGGCTTGCGGAGGAATACCATCTTCATGATCTGTGGCGACACAGAGTTGTAAAGCCACGACACAATTCCCGACTTGAAGCCACTCGGTGTCATGCCACATGGCATGGGTGTCGATGGAGCTGTTGACATGACCGACGATCCTGAACTTGTGGATCGTGCCATCGAAGAAGGCACTCCACATGCTGAAGTTGTTCTTGATGAAGTCTATGACGATCGGAACGTGAACATGAATGTTCACATGTTGGATCAACGCAGCAGCGATCGGAGTAGGGTTGGAGGTAGGATCAGTAAAGGGGCCGGAGGAGTGGATAGAACCGAAAATCGACGAGGTTGGGCTAGACGCCATGAGGAAGAGCACAACAGAAGAATATGATCGAGATTAAACTGAGCACTGGCTAGGGCAGCCATGCCACGCCGTGCGGGGCTGGGTCAAGAGTGGAAATTATAGACGCTATACACGGAGTCAGTTAGCAGATAGAGAACATGGTATCTCAACAACTAACATGTAATTTTAAAAAAGGCTTCATCAGAAGAAATGATTAGTACTTGAACTAAAGAGGAAAAATGGAGTGACCTCTATTATTCATCAAGGAGAAATGGCTCTTACTTTTTTTTTGTGTGAGTTTGAGTTGTAACATACTCCCTCTGTTCTGAAAATGACATCGCGTTCATTAAAAAAATCCGTACTGTTGCATTGGGTCGTATTGATTGATCTTTTTGTCCTTGAATTCATACTTGACGTAAGCACTTCCTCTCTCGATTGATGATTCCTTCCCTCACGCACAATTTATGCAAGACATAGTACAACAATCACCAAATTTCTATCATCTACTGAATTCATCATGCATGGCAAGTGATCATGGTCCGAAACGACACTAGTCACGTCAATTTGTCTTTAAACATTGTTACATATTGTGAATCATCAATTTCTAATACATAAGACTACAAGAAAGAAATGTGATAACATTGTCTTTTGTTTTTGTTTTTGTTTTGCTAGATGATTCGAAGAAGAAGAAAAAACACTATACAAACAGATACCTAAACTGAAAGGTAATCAGCCAATCCAGAAGAACTGCCAAGTCATCCCAAACAATTGTTCCATCCAAAGCCAACCGTCCTAACTTCTAATTCCATTTGTTCATACGAAATATTAAACAATTTCCTTGACTAGTTCGGCTTCCTTGGTCATCTCCGCCGGCTCGGCTCCACGCGGAGGCCACGACCACGACCACCACGTACTTCCCTTGTTTCTCGGGTCAAACCACCCCTCCTCCTTTCCTTGTAACCTTCGCAAGAAGAAGAACAGCAGGTCCCAGCTTTCCGTGTTCTACTTCTTCCCCAGCATCGCCTTCAAATCTCGAAGTAAAGAGTAGGCCTGCTTTTGGGTGTTCGGGGAGGCCGCTTATTGGTTCTTGGTGCCGGCAGCCAGCGATTTTGGTGAAGCTTCTTTGGCTAGCAGATAGAGGCGTTTCTTGGCGGTTGGCGGGATGGACAGCCACGCCGCCGGGTCTAGCAGCGCCGGCGGATCCGAGGACGGCGGCGCGACCAGGAGGCACTCCAGGAAGCCCAAGTGTGAGATCTCGCATCATCATATCATCTTGTTGATGTTACCTCTACCTTTATTTTGGCTTGAAATGAAATATTTTCGCCTCTTTTTTTTTTCATTTCATCTTGGCTGGGCTTCAGTCTTTTCTTTTGGGTATTTTCGGGCTAGGTATGCTACTGCCTTTTCTTTTTTGGTGGGTTTCTTTTTCCTCTTGTTAATAAGAATAGTTGATTTGTGATCTACTGTTAGAGAACAGGAGATTCCAGTCATCAACAAAATCTGACGGCTACTTTATTTTTAAACAAGATCTTCACATGTTTGTATCTTGCTTAAACCTGTCTTTATATGCAAACAGATTCCAAGTTTACGCAGCAGGAGCTCCCAGCTTGCAAGCCAATTCTTACTCCAAAATGGGTAAGCTTAACAGTTGAATTTTCCTGGTCTACGTTTGCGTTCGTACATGCACCTTAGAAATGGACCTCGGTGCTTACTTCTTATTTTTCATACAGGTTATTACAGTATTTGTTATTGTGGGCGTCATTTTTGTCCCGATTGGAGTTGTGTCCCTACGAGCTTCACATCAAGTATGTTCAGTATCCTGTAAGGCTTTGTTCGAAACTGAGTTTGGACATTTTGTTTATGCTGTTTTTTTTCTTTGCTGCAGGTTGTTGAGATCGTTGATCGGTATGATGATGCATGTGTACCTGCTAATGTGACTGACAAGCTTTCTTACATCCAGAACTCGAGCATACCAAAAACCTGCACGAGAACCTTGACGGTAATGTATCATCTTCATGTATTCTTCCGTAACATGAACCTGGGAATGGCAAATAATATCCGCAAGAGCATTTGTGTGAAAAAAAAACTACAACAGCATTGACTAGTGATGCAGTGTTTGATTTACTTCATGTTTGCGTCAAAAAATAGCCCTTGGCTGAAATATTTTATCTCACATTTGTCTGCAGGTTACAAAGGATATGAAACAGCCGATTTTTGTGTATTATCAGCTGGATAACTTCTACCAGAATCATAGAAGGTCTGTAGTATGTCTCATAAGTGACTTATTTTTCATAGACATTGAAATCAACAAAATGATCATCAGCTGAAATATTTGTATTAACTATTAAATCTTCGTAGCAATTTCATTGAAATGAATAAATATAAATGCATGTTTGAATCGGTTATTGACTTTTACATTCCTCACATTAAGGTACGTCAAGAGCCGAAATGATTTACAGCTAAGAGATGCTAACAAGGCAAATGAGACTGACAATTGCGACCCTGAAGCCACAGTAGATGGAAAGCCTATTGTGCCTTGTGGTCTGATTGCGTGGAGTCTGTTCAATGATACATATACCTTCGTCCACAATAGTAAGAACTTGACAGTGAACAAAAAAGATATCTCCTGGAAGAGTGATAGGGATCACAAATTCGGAAGTGATGTCTTCCCAAAGAACTTCCAGAAAGGAACTCTTATAGGTGGAAAAATGCTAAATTCAAGTATACCGGTACGTCTGCAGATCTTCCATTCTATCATCAAATTATCACAGTATCTGTCCTGGCCGAGCAGCTATACTTTTAGTTTTAATGTATCGTAGTCATGTAATTTAAATATATGAGTTCCAGTTTTTTTCACTTGTATTGACTACTCAAAGTCTTTGAGCATTCAAGATAAAATGTTTTTGCCCCTGAAGTTGCTGATTTAGTTTTTTTTCTGAGCAGTTAAGTGAGCAAGAGGACCTTATTGTTTGGATGCGAACTGCAGCACTTCCTACATTCAGAAAGCTGTATGGTAGGATACATGTTGATCTCAAGCAAAATGACACCATTACAGTTCTATTGGAGAACTACTACAACACCTAT
>VSTD030004596.1:0-10209 GCA_008808055.3 Sporobolus alterniflorus
CTGTAATAACTTTAACTTGAATTTCATATTTGGTATTGTATGCTTATTTATGTGTGTTTGTGCATTCTCGCTTCATCGAGAATCCCCTGATATGATCTTGGGAGACAAATCCCTCTTTTCTGAGGTGGTACTGTCACAGCTGCTAAGCCAAGTTTTGGCCCAGCACCAAAGATCTGATTTTAAATCCTTTTTCAAATTCCATGTCAATTCAAATTTGTTCCCAACTTAAAAAATCATATCTAATTCAATAATCATCCAAAATTCATGAAACAAGTTCCATTATTCTTATAAATTCAAGTTCTATCTATGAAAAATAGAAAATTCAACAATAGAACTTGAGTTGAGCCTGTTTAAATAAAACCTTGTTCAAATCCTTTATATTTATAAATCAGCGTGTCATCGCATGTAGGAACCCCTGTCGTTGGAGGTTTTCCATAAGAGAAAGAAAGTTGTTGCAGAGGAGCTTGGGGGACATCCTCATCAAGAGCCACATATTCTAACTTTTTCCTTTGAGCAAGGCAAGCCCTGGTGCATGCTGATCCTATCTTACCTATCGAGTTTATCATTTTATGCTAGCCATATATTGTGCACTTATGTATAGGATTTGTATGGAACTGTAGCTACATTATGTTTACCCTTCCATATTATCCTTGTTGCCTCTTCTGTAGTATATGAAACAGTTAGTT
Source organism: Sporobolus alterniflorus (assembly GCA_008808055.3). Classification (NCBI taxonomy): domain Eukaryota; kingdom Viridiplantae; phylum Streptophyta; class Magnoliopsida; order Poales; family Poaceae; genus Sporobolus; species Sporobolus alterniflorus. Next base: position 687 of record VSTD030004596.1, read on the forward strand.
GTGATATGCTTAGTTCTAGCTAATGGTAGAAGACGAGTGGTAAGTCCCACTCGCATGTAGGACCCTTTTTACAATAATGGAATTAAGATGGATAATTTGGTAGAGAATTGGAATGATGATTTAAATTTAAGACCGGACGGGGCAACTAGGGAAAGCAGAGTATTTTCGGATGGAAAGGATGAGGAGTGGTTTGTGGATATTCGAGGCTCCAAGGTGGTAGCCCCCGCCTGTGTCGATTGAAGACCATTCATAGTGGACCCTTGAACAAGCACTTGATTTTGTACTGACAGCATGCTGACTTTATGGGATCCAGTAAACCGACGTAGCTTGATGTTTGTTGTGGTTGGATGATACCCCACCATTGCTCTAGAGATGTTTAGTGGAATAGTGTATGGGCCACCCACGGATAGCCCAGTGTGTGGTATCGCTTGGAAGATGTGCACTAGGGAGATGTGGGATCCGGATCGACCCTATGATGTTGTTGTGAAAGGTTGCCATATGTGGCCTGTCCGCGGGCGCATGTATGTCGTGTTTGTCAGGTTTATACCCTTGCAGGATTTGTTATTGATTTGGATCTACACGAGACTCTCATATATGAGTGATAGCTTGTTCACTGCCCCCACTCATAGAAATGCATGTTTCATATAATGATGGATTAAAATGGTTAATTAATTATGATGTTGATTACTTTACAGTTATGATTTTTACTTGAATGTTGTAGATTCAGGTTGCACACATTTATTCATGTATAATTAATATGGCTAAAATATTGAAAATAATGATCTACTTTAGTTGCTGCTTCCGCTGAGTCAGTTAAACCCCTTGTAGCCTTGCATGTCTATGTGTTGGTTATTTATGACCATCTTTATCAGGTAAGTCTGGTTGAGTATTAGTTGCTCAGACCCTGCCTTATTTGATCTAACTGTGTGCAGGTAGTTCTCTTCCTTTCGATGACACTAAGTGTGGCTACCAGTGGGAGGTCCAGACTCCTTATGGTTGGACCCCATAGGCGTAGGCCGCTTCTGAGAGCGGCATCTTTGGGAAGGGTGTTGTCCTTGTATTGTTGAGAGATTCGCTTCTGCTTTATCATTTAATTGCCACTGCAACAACTCTAATGTATCAAATTTGAACTTTAAATTATAATATTTTAACTTTGAGAGCATTTAAATTCAGCTTGTATGTGTGTGCACTTGTGTATTCTTGCTTCATCAAGAATTCTTTGATGTGATCCTGGTGACTAACCCATCTTATCAGATGGAGTGTCACACTTACCATACACCCCACTAGCGAAAGACACAGACTGCCAGGACCTGAAGGAACAACAAATGCGTCTGACTCGAGTCAACTAAAAGGAAGAAAAAACTGACTTTTTTGCAGCTCAGACTAAAGAGCTTCTCCATCGGGTTACAGTCCTTAGGCACTCCTGGCTCAAGTGCTAGGGGCCCTAGCCCCAGGGCCAGACCCGAAGGGGGGACTCAGGACTCCTTCCAGCAAGGCCCGGTTTAGATCAAGTAGGTCCCATGAGGGGGCCTCAACTCGGTCAAGACTGAGGGGACCAGACTGAGCCAGGATTGGACCTGATGGTCTGCTTCCCACAGGGTACCATAGCCATGTGAAGGCTATGAGGCTCCGACCAGGTAAGGTTTGGATCCCCAGCGCTTCGTGACTAACCTAAGTTTTAGGTTCCCAACTCGCTGCAATCAGGGACCTGGATGGGTGCTCGACAAGCAAAATGGTATCCTCTCCCGACCCGAATCCATGCAGTGCTAGGGATTAGGACTGTGGTCTCAGGAACACAGAGATATTGGGAACCCCCGTGTTTCTAATTTTAAAAAAGCAAACAAGATGGGCAGGGGTCGGGATGAACAGCTGTGGTAGACACGCAGCGTCTAGTCCTAGCAACCAGCACCTGAGGCATATGCCTCTCGTAGGTGCTCCAGGATGACGTTCGTCACCTTTAGGACTTCTCGAGCTTTCCTCAGGACCTGAGGTACTCCCTAGATAGGGGTAAGCCAAGGTACGCAAGGGCCTTAGAGGTCTCCATCACCAGCGTCGTCGGCTCCTTAGCTTTGACCATGCACTCTTTTTCGACCCCGGTCAGGCACCCACAGAGCTCCATCAACTCCATCAGCAAATCCCGCCCATCACGGGGGTTGAGTCCATGTGCCTATGCCTCGATCAGCGCCACCTCTCGCACTTTGAGGTCCCCTTTCTACTCGGCAAGAAAGACCTTGGTCTCCTACAACATCTTGTCAAGGCCAAGGAAGTGCTTCAGGCGGGCGGTGTGGGCACGTGACTTCATAAGGTAGTCTTATCGAACTGGCTCGGTCCTAGCCTGCTGAGCATCATGCTCCATGCTTGCCCTTTTGAGCACCCAATCAGAAGCCACCAGGTCGGCCTCCCATGCATTGATAATCTCCTCCCACTAGGTCAATTCCTCCTCTCGAGCAAGGAGCAACTCTTGCAGCTCCTCCATCGCCATTGTCATTGCCGCTGTGACTGGATGGGGAGGAGAAGACATGTACCTATCAAAAAGTGATGATCAACATCACATCAAGAAGAGGGCTCAACAACGGCCAACACTGGCTAGAACCCTACCTAGTCACTGACGTGCCCCAATGAGCACCATCCACCGTCCTCATCGTTCCAAGGGTGGTTGCCATGACTATTGTTCCTCAACATCTTGCTTAGAGGGTGGGCTAGCTTAAGATCGAAGGCGCAGAAGGGCACCATCGCTTAACCTCGCTGGAGATTGCAAAGGCGGTGTAAGGGGTCCAGCACCCCATACTTTGCTACTTATACTATGGATGAACCAAAGCAGCACTCGGCAGAGGCCATTCGTGATCCATGCTAGGGATCGTGCATGGCATGCCAAGCGTCACGGGCTATTCACCACCCTAGTTACCTGGTACCTCCGCTCACTGCTAGTGGGGACTGAGTCCACAAGCCAGCCAAGAAGACGAATCGGTACACCCATGACTCCATGCTTGGAGGGAGTTATAGTGACTTGTGTGTGCCTCTCCTTAGTGGCATGCTCATCACCCTCACGAGTGGGGTAGTGACCTGCAATTAAGGTACATTGTTTCCAACTTCTTGTGCCAATGGGAGAGCGCGACCCTTGATCTTCAATAAGTCAACTTCTGCTGCCATGTCTTTGTCACCACCAACAGGTTTCGGTGTCACATGCGATAGGGCCGGGGGCTACTTTAGGTATCCTAGGACAAGCATAGCCTCGGTGCCAAGCCTAAGAAGCTTTGTCTTGGTCTTCCTAGGGAAGGGAGTCAGATTCAAGGCAGGACCCGCACCTCAACCGGCTAAAAGCTCTATCAAGAGAGGCCAGATGCAGGTCGTGCACCAAGTTCCAGGGGCAGGTCTGGTTATGGCAAGTGTCCTTACACCAGAAGCCCACTAAGAGCCTAGCCCAAGTGGCTTCTGAGCCCACTCCTGATGAAAGTTGTGACCCAGCCAAAGCGCATGTTGCTCCACTGCCCACATGTCTCCCATACTGTACGAGTGCGGCATCAGTGGGAGCGAGCTCACAAGATAACATGAAGTAAAGTCTGTCCAGCGTGATGATGGACATGCCAAGCTCGCCAATGGTAGATATAACTTTGCAACAGTTAGTCTTTTATCTTTGCTGCAAGCTAGATCCCTGTTCTAGATAAGGAAGCACGCTATTGCCTGGACATTAGCATGCATCTCGGTCGAGCCGGGCAGCATAGCCCATTATCTGGGCAATCGTCTGCCTTCAAGTTTACATCAAGCTCACACGCAAACACGCGAGCAGAGATTCACATGGCCTCCACCGCCGTGCGACCATGTGGCGGCCATTGTAGAGCGGGAACGTCATCGTGCCCCTATGGACATATGAGGATTCCGATGCAAGCTGCTCATGAGCCTTTCGGGAGAAGCTTTGTCCAAAGATGGTAAAGATGCACCCATGAGTCATGCATTGTAAGTCATGCCTTTGGATCTGTAAAAGGGCATGATCTCCCGCTTAGCAAGGCAGACTCCTTCCATCTCATCTAATCTCAGATCATTCCAACTGAATCAAGGGGACTCAAAGCACAAACTTTTGTACTTCAAGATCTTGCTAGAGCAATACAAAAAAGTGGATGTAGCGTATTACACTCCAACGGTCCGAACCACTCTAAATCTCTGTGTGTACTTGTGTGCTCTTCCGACACTCGCTCTACTCTCCATCTCAGAACCAGAGGATTTTCAAACTTCCCTACTCCAAATCTCTAAAAGGGTGCTTCAGACAGTACCCGTGTCGAATCACAACAAAAATATTTTATTATAACTACTACATGGCCAAGCCTTACAAAACAGAGATGAATGGCCTACAGGTCCAATGCTACTTATATTTGCTATAAACATGCTGGGAAGAATTATTCGATAGCATGGAAGAATTAATCTACAAGGGGACAGAGCAGGAGGGGGCAAGTTCTATACCATGCTTGCACATATGAATTCTCAGCAACTAGGGCACCAATGCCGGCAGGTGCCCACCAAGGGCCTTGAGTCGATGATGGTCTCGCCATGCCTGGTTGTTGCAATCCGGCAAGCCAATTGACAGCAGACAACGTCGTTGTGGGCTAGGGTAGTGAATATGGTGGACACCAAGCTTCAGAAAATGTCGAAGGGATTGCGGGGGGCTAAGCTATCTGACCTCCAGAGGAGAGGACTGGCTGGAGGCACTGGTACCGAAGTCCTCTCGGATTCCCGGCTCATCTCATCGATTTCATGGGGAGATTTGCAGGGGTGACTGCTGCTACCTAGGGTTTTGTGGGTGGAGATTGGGGACAATTTGTCATCGATTAAGGGTTCTATGCTTCCATTTGCCGCGTGAGGAACCATTTTGGGTGGAGATTTCATGGGCAGAGCACTGGATCGGGGAGGAGGTGGAAGCGCCAGTGGAGTCGCCCACATCCGTCTCATTACAGGCGCTTGTTTGTCATGGGTAATGCTGCTTGGGGCGACTGATCTTGCGCTTACTATTCTCTCTCTCTCTCTCTGCTTTACTCACCCCTCCCGTTAGGCAATAGTCTAATGTGGATTTTTTACGCTGGCTGACGAGGCTCTATTATACCCGCTCTTAGCATGATTTCTGGTTGAGTGAAATGTGTGTTTTACTATAGATATGCTACTAGTTTGTCACTAGCTAATCCGTCATGTATTAGGTCGCGGGAGTCCACTTTAGTGTAGCAGCCGCCTTTTTATATAGGATGTTGGTTAGTTCAGTTTTAAAGTATCTTCGCGGCATGAAATGCATAATTTAAGGATGAATCCTTCCATGGATGCACTATTTTTGACCCGGGTGAGCTCTGCCTCGTATAATGTACATCAACTTGCCGGTGACGCAGGTGAAAAATAGAGGACGTGACCAGACGAAAACAGAGAGGGTCGTAATCTTTCGGTTTCCCTCGTGATAAGTAACTAGCTAATCCTTCTACTCTCATGACACCATGTGATTTCCCAGGTGGTGACCGTTTTAATCTGAGCCAGATTTGTGTGTATGTATATACTACATAAATATCATTTCGATCTGGACGTTGATGGATCAAATCTGGACCAACATTTTAGGTGTGGCGAGGCGCCATGAATCAGGTTCTACCTACGTGCGACTGCCACAAGGTATCCACAACATGGGGAGGGGTGCTTATTAAGTTCGTCCAGATTTGTTCCAGTACGATCTAACCATGGACGCCAGCTGTTTTACCCGGAAAACTGTCATGTAGGAGTTCGAGGAGGGTTATTAGATCTGATTCTTCCCTGAGTGACGAACTATTAATTAAACAAATGTACTATTAATAGATAAAGCTCTACGTTTAAATTGTTATCGTTGACTTTTTACACTATATTTAACCATCCGTCTTATAATTTTATCACTCAAGAAAGCTGAAATATGACCTATAATTTTACATATTTAAATTAATATTTTAAATAAAATAAATAGTCAAATGTAGCATACAAATTCAATAGTAACAACAATTTAATTATGGTGCGTGTATGTTCTATGCAGCCAGTGTTGTTATGGTTTGCTCCGCGAAGGTTCAAATCTCTAGCTGGACAAATATTTGTCAAGAATTTACACACATGCCGATGCATTCATGAACTTATTGTCGACACGAAGGTGAATATGGTGTACATTTGTGTTGGTGTACTAAGTCTAGTGCTATCTTTATCTTGAAAGAGACGTTTATCCAGACACATATTTGACAATATAATATACATCTTAATTATATACTAAACAATCATTTTCTAATACCACACATTCATAGTGCTGAAGTTTAATTAGTTTTGCACCCACTTTCATTTGCACAATTCTTTGTGACAACCGAGCATCTAGTGAAGTTTAACTTTTTGGATTAATTATATCCCCTTCTTTTTCCTGACACATTGGAGCCAAAACTAAGGGTGTGAAAGGTTAAACCTTAGGTGCACCACCGAACCTACTTAGAGCATGTTTGTTTAGGCTTCCAACCAGCTTTCAGGCTATGGGAGCCGGAAGGCCAAACAAAAAGCCAGCTTCTGTGACATGCTTTTGGACCTTGAAAAGCTACGGAAAGCCTATGAAGGAAGCTCAGAAGGCAAGAAACCTGGGCTTTCGGTGGCTTCCACGTGAAATTACGGTATGTGCCACCACAAAATGAAGCGAAACGTTTTCTTTTATGTTTCTCATCCCCACGCGCCCGACCCCAACCCAATCTTCTCATCACCACTCACCCACCGCTGCCTGAAGTCCTCACCCACAGGTCCTCTACGTGCCGCCACCCGCGCTAGCATGCTGAGTCCCCGTTGCTTTGAGGAGGTCGAGCACGTGCCAGCCGGAAGCCCCACGTAGCCGCCAGCTCGAGCAGACGCATGCGTTGACGTGGTCAAGCCCGAGCGGGAGCAGCACAAGGCAGCCCTTGTGTCGGCTGAGCCCCCACCTTGTAGTCCCGGCCCCGACCTTTTAGACCTGTAGATGTGAGACTACAAACTGATTTCCTTTATGAAACTTCAGATTAGGTTCATATGTAAGGTTTCATTCTATTTTTGTTCCTTGGAAACACTCTAATGAAGTGGAGGTGCTCTGCTCTTTATGAAATTTTGGATTAGGTTCATATGCTATAGCAGTTTGGGAAATAGTCAAATTTTTGTTCCATGGAAATCATATTCTATGGTTGCTGTTTTGCAATTAAATTCTTTTAGTTACTACTCTATATTAGATCAAGAAGAAAGGAATGGGCAAGTAAAAGGATAAAATTGTATGCAAAGCAGTTTGGAAAGATCCTAAGATGATGGAATTTTTTTGTAAACTTGTTATTGAGGAGATCAATGAGGGCAATAGACCTCTAGGTACACTGAATGGAAGAGGTTATAAGAACTTGGGGGAGAAGTTCTTTGCTGCAACCGGGAAACAATATACCCAAAAGCAACTAAAGAATTGTTGGGATAATCTCAAAATTTTGTATAATTTCTGGAAATCGCTTTGGACCAATACTGGCATAGGGAGGAATCTAGATTTGGGGACTGTCGTGGCAAGTGATGAATGGTCGGAGGATAACACAAAGGTTTGAAATCTACCATTTGTTTTTATGTTTATGAAGATGAGTGGTAGAAGTGCATTACCGATTTTGATGCTTTTGTATTGTCTGTGTAGGGACACATGCAGAGGGAGAAGAAGGCATGTCACTTTGGTCCCCCAAACTATTTGGAAGATATGACAATTATGTATGAGAAAAGTTGGGTATCAGGGCTCTCTGCATGTATTCCCGATCAAGAAAGCGTTGCATGCAGCATACCGAAATGGTGGAGGGGAGAAGGAGGAGGACCATATTGTGGAACTTCAGGAGGAGCAAGTTACACCCTCACCATCCACTGGCAAAAAATTGAAGAGGAAGGGGAAAAGCCTAAAGAAAACAAGCCCAATGAAAAAAAGGGAAGAACCATATGGTTAGGGTGATATCTCGTATGATTGATGATATGATTAGTTCAAACTCTGTGACTTCCAAAGCATTAAGTTATGACTTCACTCGTGAGTCCATAAGAGAGGTTATGACCCTAGTTAAAGAAGTCAGAGCAGTAAAAGGAAGTAATGAGCATTACATTGCAATACAATTGTTCAAGAATGCTGCAAATCATGAAATATTTCTGATATTGGAGACAAATGAAGGAAGGTTCAATTGGTTGAAAAGATGCTATGAAGGGAAGAAGTAGTCGACCAATTGCCTTGTATCCTATCTATTGTGTACTTTTATTTGTGTTATGTAGCAACTTTGAGCATTTGTTATGTTTACATAATACTAACTTTGAGCTACTTCGAGTTACTTTTATTTGTGTGACACCTAGACTTTGAGTTACTTTCCATTTGTTATGTGTGATATTTGTTCAGAGTTCATGTATCCTATTTATCACCAACTTTGAGATGATGTTATGTGTGTTATTTATCTATTATGTTTGTCCCATCATTTTGTGTGTTATTTATCAAGTATCATTTGTGTGTTTATGTAGATGAATACTACTAGTGATGAGTCCAATGGTGATGAATATAACAAGGTTTTGGAGATTGCATTGCAACAACAAAAAATGATGCGTCAAACGGTAAATGCTGCAAACATGTTTGCTACATACTATTGTGACACATTTCTAAACAAGGATGAAAGGAGAGAATCTAAAGTGACTAGTTATGAATGGGTTATTATAACTATGAACCAGCCTAGAGCATGTTACAAAATGCTTAGATTGAGAAGGCCAGTTTTTGATAATTTGCATGAAGCATTGGTTAGCAACTATGAATTGGAATCAGCTACTGGTATGAGTTTTATTGAATGTTTGGCCATGTTGCTATGGACAATGGGTGGTCCACAATCTGTTAGCCAAGTTGAGAATAGATTTAAGAGATCCACACAAATCATCAATAGGAAGTTCAATCATGTGTTGAATTGTCTGAACAGATTGGATGTAGACAATATCAAACCATAAGACCCACATTTTTCAACGATGAATTCTAGGCTACAAGAGCCACACTTTTCTCCTCATTTTCACAGTGCCATTGGAGCAATAGATAGAACTTATATTCCCGTTGTTGTACATTCTTCTATGACGATTGCACATTTTGGTCGGTACCAAGAAACCACTCCGAATGTGTTAGCAATATGTGACCTCGATATGAGATTCATTTTTGTTATTACTGGATGGCCAGGTTTAGTATACATGTCGGTGTTTTTTGCATCAGCAAGATACAGGGTGGTCAGGATTGTGCGTTCCTATTCCAAGGTGGTCTTGTGAACTACAAATCACACTATAGTTTATTCTAGTTCAGGCCCCTCCTTGGAGGTAATAGTCCTACATACAGCAACCACGGCCATCGCTCAGCACCCGGGAAGCCCCTGGGTCTCGTGTGGTGCGACTCGCTCCTAAGTTTAGTTCTTTTTAAATAGGTGGCCCCCTCTTTAGCAAAGAGTGGCGGTGCCATCCTTGGTACATGGTGTATAGTTCACTAGCCATTTTGCTATTGGAGGAACCAGTCGTATCC
>VSTD030004597.1:0-10208 GCA_008808055.3 Sporobolus alterniflorus
GATCTATAAACCAACATTCCATTAATTAACTACTTGATGGCAACCACAAGATAAGCAGTTACTCATATCTGAGAGTCACGGTGATTCGAATCTATGTACACTCTGCAGGGGAAACCTGATACACACGACATGTATGCTTTCCACACCAGTCCATATATGCCACTCGTACGCTTCCTACAGACAGTTCCTATACATGGCAACCTTTCACAAAGTCATCATCAGCGTTGGACTGGGCTGACTGGTCTATGGGTCCCCATTCAGTTTCTCTCCCTCACAACCATTGAAGCAGTAGAGGTAAAGTCAAGCATCTATCGTCAATCAGTTACATCAGTTTACTAGGTCCATATCACTAGCATGTGATCAGTATGGTCAATACTTACTCATGGGTACCAACTCCTCGGTCCTTAACCGACACAGGCGGGGAGGGGGGGTACAACCTTAGAGGTGTTAGCTTTTCACATCACACTCCCCGCCCTTCCCAATCGATGGTCCTCCACTTTCCCCTAATGGCCCCGCCCGGTCTCAGGTTATCAATCTCAACATAAACCTCTAGCAATTAAGAGTAAAGCACATAGCCGTCAAGTGGCCTCCATGCCACCCAATTTCTACCGAACTTACAACTATGCCTAGCATAATGCTAACATCTTAAAATTGCTAACAAGGTAATCAAGGATAACCAAGAAGGTAGTCATAATGCATGTATGGTATCACTCAATTCCTATAAACCTAATGCACAATCAAATTTAATATAAAGATAGTGATTAAAAAAACCAAGAACAGTTGGTGGGATGCACCGGGGCTTGCCTTGTTCAAAAGCAATGTTAGTATCATTGCCACTTGATGTTTGTGGACCTCCGAACATCCCTTGGACTTGCTCTTCTTAAATCTTTGGTTCTGGCTCCGCGCGATCTAGCGTATCTGAGTATAAATGAGCCAAACATAACATGGTGCAATGCATGAGGTGCAAATGCAGTATGATGCAAGAATCAACAATAGCACAATTATTCACTTGCAAAAGCTATTTTACCGAAGTACTCTCAAGCTTTTCTATTTGTTAGCAATTCAATTAAGCACTAGAAAATTACTAAGATCATATTTTTGGATCTAACAAGGTTTTATGATTTTCTATAGGTTCTAAGCATTAACAGGGATCACTCTACCAAAGATGATTATTTTTTTAAGCATTAATAATTTACTATGATTTATTTATTGCTAAATAGGGATTAAAGCATAACTAAATATCTGAGCAGAAAATACATATGATCTATTGTGTACAAGATACTGAACTTGATATGCACATGCATGCAAAATTTCAAGATTTAATTTTGTATATATTTTTGTAATTAATTTCTTCAATATTTGAATTTTCAAAATTTTATACACGGTGTACTCATTCAAATGACCAAGAGGTTGAGTTCCCTGAAAAAATCTATTCAAAAGGAGTCATTCAAAACTTAGTTTGTAATTTTTGGACATTTGTATGAATTTCCACCAAATTTTGAAGTTTGGTTTCAATTCTGCTAATTCAAAAACAATTCGAAAAGGAAAAGAAAATGCTTCGCAGCGGCTAGGCCAAAAGTGGTCAAAAGCCCAACACTACTAGCGCGGCCCAGTAGCAAATACAAGCTGAGGCTGGCCCGCTCATGCGGCGTGCTATGCGCGCGCTGGAACTGGTCACCGCACGCAGCGCGCCAACAGTGGCGCAGCGTCCGGCGGCCTAGATGCGGCAGTTTTGGCTGGTTAAGCACGAGGGGACGGCAGGGGGTGCACCGGGCAACCTCTAGGTGGTGGTAGCTCACCAAGTTGCCTTGGCGTCGGTGCAGTGGTACGGTGGCTCAGGGCGGCGGCATTCCTTCGTGGGTCGTAGAGGTCTCCAGGGTGGTCCTGCAGACACGTACGGAGGAGGGGAGTCACAACAATGCGGGATTTGCAGAAAAACGAAGGAAAACAGTCAGAATCAATCTCACTGGGGAAAGGAATGGTCGTGGTTGAAGTGGTGATTCCGGCACGGTGGACAGAGCTTCGGTGAGGTGTACAAATGGACGCGGAGGAGGATGAGGAGGCGACCGCTTCTTCAAAGCAATGGAAGCCCACGTGGAGAAAGAGAAGGGCGACGGGGCACTCGATGGCTCCTTCATGCTGAGGGCAATAGGGAAGAAAGGGGGGTCCGGGCAATGGCACGCATCGCGAGGTGCAGTGGAGGGGGGCCTTCTAGCAATGCGGCACGTGTCGTGGTGGAGGGGGGCTGGCTGGGGATCGGGACGCATGACTGACGGGAGCGGCATTGTGTCGAGCATGGTGAGGGGGTCTGGTACGGGAGGAGGAGGGTGAGCTGATGGGTGGGCCCGTGCGAGTGGGCCTCGACATCAAAATCAAATAAATTCAAAATATTTCAATTTTGTTCAAACTTGATTCAAACCAAAACCAATCTTCTCGTGGTCAAAAAATTAGAAATAAAATTTGGTTGTGAAGGGTTTTATGTAAGGAACAATTTTCCTTATAGGAACTTCTCTATATTCGATAAGTATTTTGAATTAAAATTCAGGAAAAATATGATGACACAAATTTAAAGAAAATTTGATGGGATTTTCTTTGGAAACCTAATATTTGCTGGAATTTGGAAATTTTGCCTCCTTTTCCACCTCGAGGGCGCATCGACTCATGACGGTGAGTTTGGCACAAGAATTTATGAGCTTTACTGGACTGTTAAAAAGATTTAAATTTAAATTCATTGAAAATTTTCCTTTGCTTTACTTGGAGCTTGGTTTAACCATATGAGTAATGCTTGATTAAGAGACTAATGAAGTTAATTAAGGATTTCATAACATGGGGTGTTACAAGGGGCAACCAAGCTGGGCCGGCAACGGGGTTTCAACACGAAGCGGTTTAAAGGAATAGGAAACCATTTCTATTTTCAAACTTTTTACAAAATGCCAATCAATTTGAATTCAAAACAAGTTTAAACTTCAAACGACCTCTACTCACAAAAATAAAATATAAAAGCACACATCATCATAAAATAAAATATGTAGTGGCATGAATGCAACAAACACAATTATTTATTAATTTAAATAATTCCTAGGGTTTTTATTTCTCCGCAAAAATAGGGTGTTACACTCCACCACCAGATTGCTCATTCAAGCGTGTTGAAGTTGAAGATGTTGTTAACGTATCATCAAGTGATACCAACGCTGCCTTGGAACTTCTCTCTTTGGAGTCAGACCGCGAAATCTCGTCGCGGCCTTCGAAAAGGTATGTAAGAACCCTCATTGAGTTCTAGTGCAGGTAGCTAGTGGTTTGAAGATTGGCCCGAAGACAATGACATGGCCCCAAACGTGTACGTTGTGTTATCTGCAGAGCCTCCGTGCGGGCTCGATGTGTGGTTGATCTTAACGTGTTGTTTAAATGCTTGCTTTGTGCATGATGAGTTCATTTGCATTGAGCATCAGTTTGGTCTTGAAGTGTCTCTGTGTCAACGATGATTAAAATGTTTGGCCTTTTCATTGTTCCCATGTGAAATTTCAACATGTTATGAATGATGGCTCGTTCCAAAACATGCTATGTTTCACTGGCACTTGGCTTTCGATTCCACGAGATGTTGAGCCCCTAGCCCTTTTAGGTTGTCTGTTTCTTTTGAAATGTTTTTAGCTTTTGATTCCGTGAAAGTTGAGCCCCTAGCGTTTTGGGGGCTTCATTTCTTCTGAAATGTTTTCGTCTTCGCTTCTGCGAATGTGGAGCCCCTAGCCTTTCAGGGGTCTTGTTTCTTCATAAACGTGTTTCAGCTTCACTTCTGCGAATTTTGAGCCCCCAGCCTTTCTGGGGCCTCGTTTCTTCTGAAATGTGTTTCAACTTTGCTTCCGTGAATGTTGAGCCCCTAGCCTTTCGGTGGCCTCATTTCTTCTGAAATGTGTTTCAACTTCGCTTCCGCGAATTTTGAGTCCCTAGCCTTTTGGGGGGCTTGTTTCTTCCGAAACGCTTGTAGAGCCAGTGGGTGATCAATGCACTCAGTACACCCATGACTTAAATTGGTTGGTCTTCAGACTGTCGAATGCTAATCTAACCTTGTTAGATATTTTGACCCTCGTGTAGTCTGGGGACAGTTTTTTAGGGATCAAAGCTTATATTGATGCTTTGTGGTACAAGAGCTCTGCCTCATTAAAAACCCCACTCCCTCATGGGCTTCCTCTGTGGTGCACTTGTCCGTTTCTTTTGTGAATTATAGGCGTGTTGCATACCTCAATTTGATGTCAGAGGGTGAGACTAGATGCAGCCCCTGCTCTGGTGCTGCCCCAGGCTTTGTCGCAATACACCTGCCATGGCGTGTCGGTCACTAGGCATTTGGTATAAATGGAGGGGCCCATTCAATCTGCGATGAAATCTGCCAAAACCTATGACTTGATGGCGTTTCTCATTTCAAAATCTACGTGCTCAGACAACTCCATAGCCCACTTTCCAATTCTTCCGGAGGAGTCCCGATTGTCGAAGATATCATTCAATGGATGATTTGTGAGGATTCTGACCCCATGGGCTTTGAAATAGTGATGAAGCTTTCAGACGCTCATGACAACTTCGTAACATATCTTTTTCATTTCTGAGTAGTATTTCTTGGAGCCAACGAGGGCTTCGGAGACAAAGTATATGGGGATTTGATGCAGTACTTTGTTGTTCTCTTTGGTTGTTTCTCTTTCTTGGACGAGGGCTCCGCTCACCACTGTGTGTGACACAGAGACGTATAGAATGACTGGTTGGTCAGGCTGCGGACTTGAGAGCGTTGGTAGTTTCTGAATATGACCTTTGAGTTCATCGAAAGTTGCATGTTGTTCTAGCCCCCATTAAAAATTGTCGGAGCCTTGAGCACAGTGAAGAACGGTAAGCTTCGCTCTGCTAGCTTCGACAAGAATTGATTGAATGTTGCGATTCTGCCTGTGAGCCTCTGGACATCTTTTTTTGGACTATGGAGGATTCATATGCACTATTGCATTGATCTTGTCTAGATTGGCTTCGATCTCTTTTACTGATACTAGGGACCCTAGTACTTTACCACTATGTACCCTGAAAACACATTTCTTCGGGTTCAACTTCAATTGGGCTCTGCACATGTTCACGAAGGTCTCAGCTATATCATCAATTTGTGTTGCTTTCTTCTTGCTCGCTACGACGATGTCATCGACATAGGTGAAGACATTTCTATACATTTGCTCTTTGAGGATGGCCTTCATCATTCTGTAGAAAGTGGGTCCAGCATTCTTAATGCCTTAGAGCATTCTGAGGTAACAGTAAGTGTCGAAGGGTGTAATAAAGCTTGTTTTACCTTCGTCTTCCTTTCGGAGCCAAATCTGATGATAACCAGAAAAACAGTCTAACAGAGTCATCGTCTCATAGCCTAAAATGAATCTACCACTTTATCGATTCTTGAGAGTGGAAAGTCATCCTTCAGACAACACTTGTTCAAGTCAACAAAATCTGGGCACATTCTCCATTTACCATTCCTTTTCCTAACCATGACCACATTCACTAGCCAGGATGGATATTGGACCTCGCGTATGAAGCATGCGTCCAACAATCTCTGGACCTCCACCTTGGCTACTGTGACCTTGTCGTCAGACATTTTACGAAGGTTTTGCTTTCTTGGTTTTGCGGAGGGGTTGACTTGGACCTTGAGTTCAATTATACTTCTGCTCACCCTCGTGAGGTCGGAGGGTTTCCATGCAAAGACATCACTATTCTTATCCAGGAACGAAAGCAACTCGGTTTCTTCTTTCGAAGATAGGTATGAGAAATCATTAGTGCTTTATCCAGTACCCTAGGATCTAGGGAAACTCTTTTGGTTTCGCACTCTGGCTCAACAGCTGGCTTGCTTATGATGTTAGCTTCATTATTAGTTGTGCTTGTGTCTTGCCAGCCTTTGGCTTCTTCTTCATGTAAACAGTTTACATTTCTGTGGTCGGGTGCAAAACCTTATTATATGTTTCTTGCAACTTTCTAGCTGCCATGGAATGAAATCACTCCCAATGAAGCTGGTACCTTGAGACAAAGATAAGCTGAATGGAGTGCGGCTTTGAATGTATTGAGCAAACCTCTGCCAAAGATAGCGTTGTATGGGTAGTGCATATCAACCACATCAAATGTTACGTATTCGGTTCATGCATTTTGGAGGCTGTTGAAGGATACTAGTAAAGATATAGAACCTACGGGTTCAATTCTCCTCCCCCTGAGGCCATACAATGGCTTGGTTGCTTCTTTCAATTGCTTTCTATCAAACCCCATCTGATCGAAGGCTGAGAGGAATAAAACTTCAACATGGCTGCCATTGTCAATGAGGACTCTTATGACATCCCACTTATCAATATGCGTTGTGATGACCATGGCATCTGTGTGTGGGAAGGATATAAGCTTGATGTTGGCTTTAGTAAAGGTTAGTGGTATGTGCTACCATTTGGTTTGTGTGATTGGGCCTTTGACCGCCACATGGTTAACTTGGCGGTAGTATTCTTGCTTCTGCCGCTTGTTTTGGAAGTTCAAGTTGGAGCCTACGGTGATTGTGTGGATGATTTTGAAGGTTGGGAAATTGTTGCTTTGTTGCGAAGGCTCTGGGTGTTGTGTTGGTGGAGGTGGTAATGTATTGGGCGCCGTTTTTGGCTGGATTGTTTGGGTGCTAGATGTGGGGTATGTCATATGTAGTGGTGGCAGAGGGTAGGTGATGATTGGCTGGGTGGGATGAGTTTGGCTCGTGGCGGTAGGTGATGATTGGCTGGGTGGGATGAGTTTGGCTCGTGGCGGAGGTGTAATTGTATGGTTGGTAGTATGGCGAAGGGTATCTATGGTAGTTTGGCTAGTGCTCTGAATGAGGGTTGGAGTGTTGGTATAAAGGGTGGCAGGACGAAGGTGATTGCGATGGCTATTGCCAATGAGATGTGTGGTTAACTTCTTTGGCCAGAGGGGGGTTAGGCAGCTGGTTTTGCTTTTGGGTAATCTTTTTCTTTGATTCCATGAAAATTGGACAATTCCATGTCCTATGATCTGTGTGTCTCTCGGGATATATGCAGTATAGAGATCTATCTTGACTCTGACCCTTGCCTTGCCCCCGGCTCATGTAGCCACCTTTGGGTGGTGATAATCTTTTCTAATGTCGAAGGCCCAAAATTTTTCTCCCAGTTTTTTCATGGTCCGCATCCGTCTGAGTCGATGTTGTGGATATGCTTGTGTGCGTTGTCAAAACTCACCATGCTCTCTCTGGTCTTATTGTACTTGGTGGATCTCGAGGCTTCATTCACCCTAGGAGCTTTTCTTTGCTGATCTATCTTACAAAAGTGTAGCACCTCTGATTTGCTAAGCTTGCGGAAGTTGTCATACAACTCTTCAAGTGTTGTTGGGCGCTCCTGAACCAGATAATCGTGTAACTGGCCAACACGTAATGCTTTTGTAGCTTGCGTTATGATCTGCTCATTAGAGACCTTCCGAGCTTACGCTTTGAGATGAAGGAACCAGCGGAGAAAATCTGATAGTGTTTCCCTTTCATACTGTTGGCATGATAGGAAATCCTCCTCTGTGTTGAGCTTCGCTTGGAAACCTTGGAAGTTGACACGAAACTTTTCTTTCAATTGCCCCCAGGATGAGATTGACCTTGGCTGCAACCTCACGTACCAGTTTGTTGCTATGCTCTCGAGCGATATGATGAATGACTTTGTGAGGGTTGTATCATCTCCCCCTAACAAAGCTATTGCAGCTTCGTAACACATGAGGAACTTACGAGGGTCCAATTCTCCATGATATTTCGGTGGAGGTGCTACTCTGTATTAGGGTGGCCATGAGGCCAACTGTAAATTATCAGCTAGTGGACACCTGCTGTTGATGGTGTCTTCTGTTGGAGGGTGATGTTGTCACTACGGTTGCTATGATGGGAACTGCTGCAGTGGAGGCTGCTGCGGCGAAGGCTCCTATATTGGGGGCTCGTGCTCCTGCTGGTGAAGAGCTTCTATGGCCTGCTACAACTCTTCTTGCAATGCTCTCTCTTGCTCGATGTGCTGCTGCATGATTTGAGCTCTCATCGTGACTGCCCTTTGTCTGGCCATGTGCTCCTGCACGAGCCAATGACATTCATTTTCTTAGTGAAGGCGTGCTAGCTCGTCCTCGACGACGGCTTCAATTTCATCCTCAGATTCTTGATGCTGATCTTCTTGAGCTTCAACTTCTCGATGTGGGTCACGGTTGTGGTGCTGTTGTTGCTACGGCGATGAAGGTGGGAGATCTAGAGCGGTGGTGTTGGTTGCGAATACCTTTACATGAGTCGATGGTTGCCCCGTTGGGCCCTCGGCCTCCTCGCATCAATGGTGGCAGCATGGGAATTAGTGGATGTGTGTGAGTGGCTCGTTTGGGGTATGTGGGTAGTTAGCATGGTTGCTTTAGAGGTGGTGAGGTCTTGGTCTCCGGCTGTGATGTCCCCGCCCTTAAAAAGGATAATTAGTCCAAACCAGGATCATTACGGGGTGTCATTACCGAAGTAATGATGCATAATACATCACATACAAGAATTAGACATATGAAATGCTCTGAAAGTTAAACTTTATTACAATTTAAGTTTTGAATTCGATTATAGAGTTTTAAGTGAAAGAGAGAACAAAATACTTTTTTGCGGAAGCGAACACTCCACGGTCTAGAATAGCACCTTACCCTAGAGATGCCGACCTCAAGAATGGCTCACGCCGAAAGGGAGGGAGAGAGAGAGAGCACACGTCCAAAACAACATCAAGGCAAAGCTTGAGCAACTAAAGCTCAATAAGACTTACCCGTCAATGTGGTCATAAATAGCTGACTCCTAGTATGCAAGGATTCATGGGATGAGCTCTATACTATGCCAAACTCGCGCTAAGAGTAGATCCTTACTTTCAAGTTTTAGCTCTAGACTAATAGCAATTAAGCTTTAACATATAAGCTAAGCTAATTAAGATTAACAGAGAGAATCCTGTACTAAGCCAACCAAAGTTAGCAATACAAGTATTAAAGTAAAGTAAAGTCAAGCCAAGCCATTAATTCCTTACTAAACATTAATCCAATAAATTACTACTTGATGGCAGCCACGAACAAGCGGTTAGTCATATCCGAGAGTTGTGGCGATTTGAATCGATGTACACCCTACAGGGGAAAACTCGATCAATACGCTACACACTTTTCATTCTCGATTTTCATAGGGTCCCGGACCCTACATCTCACGTGGTCCACGTGGGCAACCTTTCGCTAATCCCCACGAGGATGAAACAGGCCCCTACACTCGGGAGAAGTCTTGGTGACTGAGGACAGACTGGTCCGTCCATCATCTTGGGTCACCTCATTCCCCCTCTCATGACAGCCTTGGAGTAGGGGAGAGATGTTTTGGCCAAGTGGTTACACAGCTACATTAGCTAAATGGGTCCATATCACCAGCATGGGATCGATACGTTCAATACTTGCTCATAGGTACCAACCTCTCGGTCCTTAACCAACACAGGCGAGGTCTAACACACAAAAACCTGGGAATAGCCACATCACTCTCCTCGCCCTTCCCTTCTGAGTGTTCCACTGGTCCTCCTAATTGGCCCTACCCGGTCTTCAATTTATCCAAAATCTATCAACTCAATCAGAGTTTGAGTTTTAAAGGGACCTATGGCCGTCACATCATCTTTCGACCACTCGGCCATCTATCGTAATCTATAGCTATGCCTAGCCATAGCTAACGACCTATCTCTAGTCATAGGATCATCAAGGATAGATCGGAAGGTCACCTTAATGCAACTAGTCATCAATTCAACTCCTATCAACCTAATGCACAATCAAGAATCATAAATAAAATATAAAGATAGGTAAAGCTCAAGGAATGTGGTTAGATGCGTCGGAGCTTGCCTTGATTTCAAACTAGGTTAGTTGGATCTTCTGCTGGAACTTGCTCCGTCAGCTCTCCGAGTTCCGGCTCCACGTGATCTAGCGTAAAAGAGTGTATATGAGCCAAGAGCTAAATGCTACAATGCATGGGGTGCCAAGTGCATTATGATGCATGATCAGGAGTATTCTACTCATTTTAATTCATAAAAGACATTTTACTAATTTATTTCTAAGTTTTTCTATTTATTAACTATTTAACTAAGCACTAGCAAATTAATAACATGAGCTTTAAGAATCTAACGGTGGTGTATGATTTTCTCCAGGTTCTACACATCAGGAGGAGCTACTCTACC
>VSTD030004598.1:0-10207 GCA_008808055.3 Sporobolus alterniflorus
CGTCGCCTTGTTTTGTGTGGTACAGCACGCGGTACTCATCTGAAGAGACGTGGTGATAAAGCCCAACTACATAGTGGCAGTCAAACTCCGGCGGGAGAGCAGCCCACTGGCGCGTGGCGGGGTTGCAGACGTACCAGTTGTTGATGAAGGAGACGAGGAGGAGGCCGTCGAGGGAGGCGTGGACCACGAGCAGGGGCTTGAAGAACTCGGCGGCCCCCACCCCACCACACCGCTCCTCCACCTCTACGCCTAGGGACTCCTCCGACATACGTGGAGGAGGTTTCATCTGATGACTCCCTGCTTTCGGACTCCTCGGGCTACAATGACGAATGTCCACACGTCAAAGAGCTGAGCTTATCTATATGAACTGGTTCTAGATTTTAATTGTTTAGTAGAATTACTAAATGTGCACACGTTCATTTCAGATTAAAAAGTTAGAAAAAATTGACAGTAGCCGAGTAAGAACTTCAGCATGCTAGGAAGGATAACCAATCACTTTCTCGGTATATAAACACTAAAAGGAATAAGGAGGAGGCACAGAAGAAGGAGGAGGCCCGAAAGAAGACGGACGAGGCGGCCGGCAAGAAGGCGAAGTAATTTGTTTGATATATCTTTTGTTGAAGTATTTTGATGTTGTAAATATATGCTAAACAACTAAATTTGATATACATATAATGCGTAAACTTGTATTTTATAAATTATATCTATATCTATATTTATTGTGTTTATGAAGTTGTGTATGTGTGATTATATGTGATTTGTGACTGTGTATGCATTTGTATGCCAATTATAATTGTATGTGAATTAGAATTATATGTACTTTTAGAATAGAAACCGTTGTTGATACCTATTATTAGTAATAGTTCTCAGCAGCGGTTCTAGAACCGCTACTGATAATGGATATCAGGAGCGAGTCATCTGCAGCGGTTCAAAAATTATAACTGATATCAGTTTGAAACCGTTGTAGATGACTTTGTCTATAGTTGTGTGTAGTGATGTTGCCAGTCTAGCTTTTTGCGGATTGGTACTAATGATGCAGGCTTTCACAAATGGGAATGCTTTTTTTGTCATATATATAGCCACACTCGGTCATGCATGCTTCCCACAATATTGAAGGGTTCAAGTCCAATCTAACAAGCTAGCTAGAGTACGTATATTAATTGTGATGTTCGTTCTATTTTACACATAATGGAAACAACACAGAAACGGAAAACGGTCAGTTGTACTATAGTGACATGACCGACGACGACCAGAGCGTGTAAAATTTGATGTTGAAAATTAAAGAGAGATTTGTGAGGCTTGGAAGACTCACGCTTTTGAAGGGGGTCCTGAGGGCGGCGCCCTCGCAGGTCCTTGTCCCGTCCGGCCTCCGCGACGGAAGTAACCATTCCCTGCACGCAGTAGATTATCGAGCTCAGTATCCCTAACTACTAGTACATCTTCAATTCGTAGCTTATTGACAGCAAGCAGTGAGAAGGAAGCTGGATGGCCTTACCTTCTTCCCTGCTGCAGTGCTCCCCAGTGCAGGCTGAGTGACGAGCTGTCGCCGGTGTTGGTCGCCACGAGCTCGACCTCGACCAATGAGCCCCCGGCCGGTGCAGGATTCACGGCAACCTATGGCGGTTAAATTTGGCAACAATACGACACATGCACATCGATCAGTCGATCGAGCCAGTCCGTGAATGGTAGCGCAGAGGCTCGATATCTACATCACCCGGCCGGCCCATTCGTTCATTGTAAAATTATTGTCACCGCCCGGCGCGGCGACCATAAAAAAGAGAACAGAGGGGAATAAGCATTTACTGCCCGATCACCTGAAGCTCACTGTCGGCTTCCAAGCTGAACCTCCCGGCGTTCTGCACAAAACGATAGAGATGGAACAAAAGAAAGAAGAATGGTGATTCGATCAGTCAGTGCCAGGACTTCGCGATGCATGCCATGCGTATCTAAACTTAATTACTTCGGCGGCGGAGACGGCGCCGAGCCGTCGGTGAGAGGACACGGTGAGCCGCCGGTGCCCGCCGGCTCCCAAGCGCGGCCCGATCAGCGTGCATTGCCGTGACCTCGTCCCACCGGCGGCCAACAACGTAGGGCGTCGACGGCCTGACGACACGCACGTCTCCGGCGGCGTCGCCGTAGCCGCGTAGGGTGCGGCCATCATGTTCAAGCAGTTGCTTGCTGGTCTTTATTTTTATTGGTTCTACGATCTTTTATTCCTGCGATCAATCGACCGGAGAATTGGTAATGGAAGAGAGAGAGAGGGGAAGAGGGCGATCGACGAGCTGGGTGGGGACGACGCTAGTGCAAGCTATTGCGTACGTCGTTAAATTGGGAGAAGCAAAGTAGAGGCGAGGAGAAACAGTCGGGGAGAGCAAGGCCGGAAATGGAGTTTGCCTGGCCTGCATGCTTGCTTGCGCGCAATAATGCCGCGGGGGTACGTCGTTCCCTTTTCTTCGGTCGTCCATTGCACCGCTGACCTTTTCCAGTAGCTTCTCCGTGTGAATTTCGATGGGGCAAATTATATTCAGTTCTCGTTGCGTTCGATTATATATCTTCGTAGTTGAGAATAAGAGGAGGAAGAAGAAGAAGGGTCCTTTTGCTTCCAACCGCAGGAAGTTTCTCTTTATTATTAATTATTCCTGGCTTTAATTTGTCCCAAAAATAAAGTCGATTGAAGAAGAAAAATGCAAAAAAAACCCCATGGTGCACACATCCATCGTATAGGCCTTGTAAAGTTGAGTGGTGTTATATATATATCCTCCTGTCGTCAGAAACAGGATGAACTAATTTTGTTGGGGTCATTTATATTGCGTGTAGCCGATAGAGGGTGTTACTGACAATCAGCTGCTATATATGCCCTTGATAGTCTGGCGTTTTTGACATATTTCCAGTTGGTTGTCGCCACAGCAAATGAATTGTTGTGAACTGCCCGACGACAACAATATCCGACCAGAGAGGGAGTAAAAGAATCTGGACTTTCTTGGAAATAAAAAAAAACTAGACATATTTTGACATTGGACTCGAACGAAAGAACTACACAATCGGGGACGAAGCGTCTCAAATTAAATCACGGAAATTTCAACAGATAGGCGACCATCAAAAAAGAGATTCCATGTATAGGAAAAAGAGTGGATCCTCAGCGCATTTATCATGAGGAAGCTAGCAAGCTTTTTGCTTGTTCCTGTGACAGCATTTAATTTTGTTTTGTTACAACTTGGCGTCCATCCTGGACCTACAAACCTCTTTTCCCTTATTTCCCAAAAAAGAACATAATATATACTGGGGGTATATATTGTACAAAGTCTTGCAGGCAGAATCATTAAATTTGCAGGAACTGACATCAAAGGATTAAGAACCTTATCTCGATCCACGCTCTTGCCCCAACTGGAAATAGAAAAAATGATCATATAGTAGCTAGGTTGCCAGACCATATGTACCACACACACGACATGCATGCATGTTTCCCCTGCGTATGGTAGTTTGAGTCTGACGAATCACCATGCATCTCTGACCCCTCTTCGAATAGAAGTACCCTTTATCTCTGGTTTCCGACGAGAGCACTCCCTGCATGTGACCTATATTAAAATAAGACCATATCAGTATCAATCGAGAGTAAGAAATTGCATATGGACGCATGCAAGCCCAGAACAAGAAGAGGAGGATCGGCGCGGTAATTAAAGCCGCTAGAGGTGATCGATGACAGAAGCATAGAGAGCACAAAGGAACCGAGGTACGGTGCTGCCCTCTAGGTGCACCTCGCCATCTGTGCTCTCTATCTTCTGTCAACAACCTTCTCCCTTCCTGCCTCCTCTCAATCTTTGAAGCCATCCCATGCGCAAAACACAGCCGTTATTCCTATACTGAAGGTATATAACAAATGAATAAACATCAGCTGATTGAAGAGATAATCGATGGAGACTTGGACTCTGGGCTATATCAGGCGGTGCTATCAGCTACTACTTCAGTTCAGTGGGCAGTGTGAATCATCTAGCTAGAGCTAGTTGATGTTGGAGGTGTTGTTGCTGTGATGGAGTTTGTTCTCCACTGCCTCCCCTTTTATAGAAGGGGAAAGGCTCAGGGTGACTCGATCCGGAAAGGGGCATAGGCTCGCGTCGCCCGCACGCAGGGCAACTCCAATTCTGGAAACACGAAAGCAAACACTGCAGGAATATAATTCAAATTCTGTTGGGTTTTTTAAATTCATCGGGACAACACATATAATTCAAATTATGTTCATCAGGGCAACAAATATAACTTGCGTTTGTTGGTTTGACATATCACCGACGAATATAACAGTCAGTTAACCGATTAACATATGTTATTTTTGTCAGCCTATATGTCATATTCATGACAAAGGCTACTGATTTTACTGTAGTGAAACCCAAAACTTTTATTCCTCTCCCGGTTTGCTCGACCTTCTGTACTCCTCTCTTTTCTCATGACCGGCCGGACGCATCATCCGATAAGGTCGATCCATCGGCATGTGCTTGCTTCAAGATGAGATGATATGTAGTGTGGTCCTCCTACACTGTCCATATTCTTTTTTGTTTCCTCTTTGTAATGTGATGCTTCCTTGCTGTGATATCGTGACGTTTCGTGCTAGCTGAGTAGGAGCTAGCTAGCTCGATCGTGGGTGTGAAGGACTGAATAAGAGAGGGCGCGGCATGCTATATTCGGGCTTTACTTTTAGCTAACATAATCATCATCGTCCGTGTATAAATATATGTGCGCGAGGGTGCGGAACAAGTGGGTTCAACTAGAACGAAGCTCATGTTGCAACCGGTATGTCACTGCTAAAAAACACCTATGTAGCAAAGGGGTCTGACTGTAGCAACGAATATCTTGTGACCTGTTGCTATACCACTATAGAAAACAGGTAAATCTACGAGAGCCAAAACACTCATAGATAAGTGTCGAGCCGTCGTAGATATCTTATCTACAAGGGGTTGGCCTAATCTCCGACAGTTTTGGCCATCATAGACGTGATGTTGTAGATTAGCCTAATCTACGATGATGGACACATGCCGTTGTAGGTAAGGCACGCCCATCATCCACCCAGCCTGTCGTCCGCACTGACCCAAACTTACGACGGGCCGTCGTAAGTTAACGGGCTAACCTATGATGGTTGGGTTGGACCATCATAGATAACACAAGTTATTTTTTATAACAGTCGTACGCTTTGACTCATATGCACAACTGTTTTAACTCTTCAATCAATGGTTTCAACATCACATTTAGTCGTGGAAGAGCTTCCAGACCAGGTACGATGAGGCAAAGGAAGATGAACTCATACTTTATACAAAAAGATGATGTTAGTTTGTATGGCACATTAAAGATAGGTCAACAAGAGTATGGTGTAGAGTTTGTACTGAATAGATCAAAGTCATCTGTCGCCTACCCGAAGTGAATATTTCTTGCATCACTGACAAAGTCTACATCAAATTTGTCGAGTACCTTTCATACCTCACCGCCTGAAAGATGCACCATGACTCTGTCATTCTCACATATGTCTTCTTTGTGCCACCTCATGTGCCTCACATTTCTTTTAGAGATAAACAACCACTTTAAATGATGTGTGATAGAAAAGTAACGAAGTTGCTTATGTGCGACTTCTGTCGTCACATTCTTGCCATCCTGGGTCACAACTTCGACAAAACCTTGATTAACCACACTCTAAGCACTTCTTCTCATTGGCATGCTCTTTCCAGAAAAACATGCATTTGTCTAGGCAGACGTCAATCTTCTCATATTTTAAACTGAGAGCAGGGATCAATTTTTTGGACTGGTACATATCTTTAGACACTTTATGAGGCTTCTGAAAGATATCATTGATCAATTTTACGAGATTGTTGTAACAATTGTTGTAGAAAAAATACTTGGACTTAATGGCTATCGGCCGAGTGATGAAACCAAGGAGGATCACTTCTGTGTGTTCATACAGCGGCTCTTTCAAAGCTTTGAGAAGCTTGAAGAACGCCTCAACCTCTATTGTAGGAGGATCCTCAATAACCTCTTCTTATATAGCTTCAAGCATATCATCCATCCTATCAACCCACGCATCATAATCCTGTTCATCTTCTGCTATGACTCTAGTACCTAACTCGTGGTGAAATTTTCACACCTCGTAGCCAGGCATGAAACCATTCTTACACAAGTGTATGACAATGTTTGTCTTGTCCTCCAAGCACCTCGTATTCTGGCATCTGCTACATGAGCACCGCACAATCTTTGACAACAAGAAAGCACCGTCCAAAAAAGTTGTGGTCTTGTCCATCCACCCATCTGTGTAGTTCTCATCCTTATCCCAACCACTATACATTCAACCACGATCTTCACCCATTTCTGAGGCTACACACTAAACTCAAACAACTCGTTAGCTTATTCTTTATTTCATATCTCAATTCTATATCTATAGGAAAGGATAGGTCCTAAACACATCCAAGAGTGATCGAGAAAGTGTGCTTATGACGAGACGTGAAGTTCGGATCTATACAAAATTTTGGCAGCATAACCCTACTATTCTCTGACTACATCCCCGAAATGGTGCAGTGGAGAAAATTAGGGTTATGCCGCTGAATTTTTGACCAGATCCAAACCAGACATCTTGTCATAAGCACGCTCTCTAGGTCACTCTGAGGCTGTCCAAAAAGAGGCAATTCTGAACCTACATGCATCATATGTATAGCGCATGTGAAATGTGTAAATATGAAACGAGTGATGCATAGAGTTCTGCAACCTAATACCTAGTTGTTGAAGTAAGCTAACAATGAAAATAAGAGAACAAATAAATTAATATTTAAATTATGAAAATAAATAAATTCACAATGCAAAGAACCTAACAATTAAATTAAAATTTAAAAAGGTAATAATTAAATTAACATTTAAATAAGCTATCATGCTTTATAAATTGGGCAATCATTCACGAAATAGCTTTTTACTTCAACCAACTCCTAAGACAAATTTGTTATAGTGACCTCTGATAGAACATGGCAAAAGTTTTTTATATGTAAATTGGGAAACCATTCACTAAATAGCTCTTTACTTCAACTTGTTTCTAATCAATTTCTTACAAATAGTTTCTATTCAAATTCTAATCATTTTTTAGAACAAGTTTCTAATCAATTTATTAGAAGTTTCTAATCAAAATCTAGTCAAACCATCCTATTGCTTGTTTCTAATCAAAATCTAGTCAAAAGTTCATATATAATGTAATGTCAAAATCTAGTCAAAACTTTTAAATTCAATTACAGTTCTAATCCACTACAACTTCTAATTCAAAAGTTCATACAGAGTTCATTTTGCAGAGAGTTGGAGGGCGGGGGGACCTGGTGCCGGCGATGAGCGACAGTGGCTGGGTGCGGGAGAAGGCGGGCCGGTGGCGGGCACACGGGAGAGGGCGGGCCAGTGGCGGCCGAGGCATGGCCAAGCACGGAGATGATGATCTGGGCGGGCGGCGGCGGACGATGCTTCTCCTTCAAGTGGCGGCGGTGGCTCCCTCCGAGGCCCGTGCAGTGGCGGCGACTACCGGCTGATGGGCGAGCACACGGCAGCGAGCTAGTGTGGCCTCTGTGCGTGTGTAAAACTAAATCGAATGAAGTGTTTGGTCGGGTGCAGGTGGGCGCGCACATGTGGATAGGATTTACCTAACCTACGATGACCGAAAGTGAGCCGTTGTAGATTAAAGTTACTTACGACAGCCCAGTGGCGACCGACGTAAATTAAGTTAATCTACGAGGGTCGAGTTTGGCCCATCATAGGTTATATGCATGTAATCTATGACAGTGAATCTGGGCCGTCCTAGATTAGAAAACTTATAAGGGAGCTGTCATAAAATATTTTGGCCCTCGTAGATTTAACAATTTCCCATAGTGTAGTGGCTCCTCGGTGACGTCACTAAACCATCCGTCGCTATTGTGGTCTTAAGTAGCAATGACCACGGGTGACATTATATCTTCGCCCGTTGCTATTGTGATGAGCTGGTAGCAATAACGAGTGACCGTTGGACGTCACACCACCCTGTTGCTACTCAGGACCACAACAACGATGGGTGTTTGATGATATTACCCTGGTCCATTGCTACTAAGGGCCACAACAGCCAAGTCACCGGATTAGTCCTACCTTGCTCGCAGAAAGTGGGACTAATCAACATAAGTACTTGCTTACAACATGACCTTCAGCCGATGTCTACGAACACAGGAGAAATTAATTTCCTTTGTCTGCTGATGTCATCCTTTTTTAAGAATTTAATAAATAGCCGAAGGTCCACAGTATCAATGAATTGCAGCTTATTTCTCATGTGTCAGGTTTTTTGAATGTTTAGATTTCAGTCATCCGCAAGTTGCCATTGTGATCTCAGTAGCAATGGACCTTTGACATCACTTCTCGCTCATAGCTACTGTGATCGGGCCCGCTTGCCATTACCAAACGTAGCCCGTGAGCAGCCTTGATTGCATGTTTGTCCCACCTTACTCGCTGAAATTGAGAGAAGTCATGTTAAAAAGTTTCATACAAACTTCGGTGTTGTACAACGTCATGGATAATGTAGTTCTTCACTAGTCAGGTACCAAGGTATTGCTGGATGGTTTGATATCACTTTAGAACCCGATGCATATCCTAAGTATTATAGTTGGTGAAGATCAATTTCTCTGCGGTTTGTTTTCTTAAATGTTTATATTACTGTGATCCTCAGTAGCAATAAGCTTGATGATGTCACCTCTCACCTGTTGCTACTGAGGATCACAATAATGGTCATATCTGGAGTGTTTTGGTGCCATAATTTTGTGGTTAGGCATCACATAAAATTAGTTATCCATTCTCTCTCCCTCTCTCTCTCCCTTAGTCAGTTATCATGTCTTAAAGCTCAAATAATAAAGCAATGACCGTCCCACATGGAAGGAGAGTATATTGTCTGAATTGTCATGTCCTCATCAATTTGAATCGTGCAATCACACAAGAAAATCTTCACTGTGTATTCTACAAGTGTTCCTACTTTTTGTTAAACATACTTTCATACATGTTTGCGTTTGTTTCGGTTAAGTTTGAGACTGTAATTTGAGAAAGAAGACAGTATACATCTTTCTGTGCGCTTGTGATATAGATATTCTTGGGCCATAGGAGGGAGAGGGGGTACTGTTCTGTGTTCTAGACAAATGTAAAGCTGGAAGAAGGGACACTGGTTGGTCAAATTCAGGAAGAATCACATTCTCGCCGAATTTCAGGCGCCCGGTAGTTATTAGGAGCCAGGGACCCAAATTGTGGACATGACAAAGGAATATTCAACGGCATGAACCGATGAGCATTAGCTTCAAAGTGCATGCAAAGGTATGGTAGCATATGCAAATTAAAGCAAGAACAATATGGATTATTTGCATTTCAGATGTGGGCAGAGCATAAACCTACAACTGATTCTTTCCGATATAGAGAGAAGCCCAAAAAGCAGCAAGAGAGAGACATGTGAACCTCTGCAACAGACAAAGGCAGCTGCCGTTGTCGCTAACTGATTGATTGCTTTTTCCTTGTCATATGTGCCGAGAATAAAGCATATATCACATTAATTAATTAGGCAATGAGACTGCGCTGTGGTATGCTTTATATATTCTCGATAAATATAACCATATTCTCCTACAAAGCTTAACTATAAACTCACCGATTTTTGTCTCAGACAAATAATTAAAAAGCACCTTCAACAAAAATGGTTTCTATAGCCATATAACTAAACAAATTGCTATCTTATTATTATATAGTATGGTGGTTCATTTGAAAAGAAAGAAACCGTAGAATTTTTTATGGTAGATGCCTCTCTGCAAATCAGGTGGCATCCATGGTGACTGATGATGCTAAACTACAGTTGGCAACTTTGTAACCGGTTCAGCTTGCTCCAATTTTTTATGTTGCTCCTTGAGTTCTTTGCCTCGGTTCTGCTGGTGCTCTGTTCTTGTGCTGCTTGAGTTATTGTGCTGCTTGAGTGCTGCTCAGTTCGGCTGCGTTTTGCTTTTCATTGGCTCTCTGGGTGTCTGTAGCGTCTGGTCGTTTTCTTCTGCTGTCTGTCGAGCCAAGGGCTAGTTCAGATCCACTTGCTTGGTTGTGTTTCGGGGCTCTCCTTTGCACCTGGACATGTCCTCAGGATTTAGATCTTTTGTAATTTTAGGGTGTAATCTTTTTTTAATGAATGGTAGAGCTCTTGTCTTTTTCTTAAAAAAATTTAGAT
>VSTD030004599.1:0-10207 GCA_008808055.3 Sporobolus alterniflorus
ACGACGCTGAGGTTTCAAGGAAGTCTAAGCAAGTCTAGTCAACCCTATCATAGGTGCATATAACAGATCTTACTATCATGCAATTCTAGTATACATAATAGATAGAGAAAATAGGTGCAATATGTTCAAGGACACTTGCCTTGTTGCTTTGAAAAGAAAAGATCAGAGTCCTTGTATATTTGGTCTTGAAATCCTCATATACTTCATCTTGAAAGTCTTTGTATACTTGATCTTGTAGTCTTTGATCATCGGCTTCAAAACGAATTCTCCTAACGCTCGAGTATACAATCATACAAATGTAATAATCATAAGAATAAGAATAGCTTGAGGAGAAAGAGAATATGATTCTAAGAATTTTGGCACAAGAATCACCTGAATTGGAGTTGTGGAGGGCTTCGCGATAAAAATATATGGTTAGAAATGTAATTTGGAGAAAATCCAGGGATCTAGATGGAAAATAGTTGGCTGCAATTGAAGTTTATTCATAATCTAAACTAAAACAGAAAATTGGTGATGCTCAGGGGTATCCTTGTAAAATTGCTGGATTTTTCATGGAATGACAAAATTATTTTTGTATTGAGAATATGGTGGACTGCATCCACACGGACCATGTGGGGTGTGGTCCATGGTGGACCAGCCACCATGGCCGGTACAGAGCCCCACCACAGCTTGGCCATGGGTCGTTCTGAGCATTGGGGACTTGCCGTGATAGAGGGGAAAGTAAGAGGACGACGTCGTTGTTCCATTTAGCTTCTTACTAGCAACGGGAATGCAACAGGGAGGTTGCCCGACAGAGAAGTTTGACGGCGGTGATTGGAGTTCATTGGAGCACCGAATGAAGCTAGGAGCAAGGAGTTTGGTGGCAAAAATGGATTTGGGGTAGAGCTGCAAAGGGATTGGCGCTCTTAAATAGCCCGGGGATGGCCAGACGAGCGGACGACAGGAGAAATTGCATCGGCAAGCGGACTGTGCTGTAATTGTCTTAATTCATCAGTTTTAGGAGGGGAAATGAAAGGGAATACTTCAATTAAGTGAGGGAAAGAGGAGAGGACGTCGAGGTGGTCTAGTTCCTTGCTGTGGAGACCATTGGAGGACGCATGGCGCAACGACCAGAGGCGGCGGCGCAACTCGCTTTGTTGTGCTCGTGCTGCTCATTCTGTTGTCCCAAGGAAGAAGAACGCAAGGCTGGGCCTGTTGGGCTAAGGGGCCGAATGGGCATGCTGCTGTGGGGAAATTAAAAGAGAAAAAGGAGTGGGTTATTAAGGAGTTTTGGGCCAAAAGCTGAAAAAAGAATAGGAAATGTATTTCGAATTTTTTATTGCTGTTTTGGAAAGATTCAAAAAGGATAATTTGAAATTTGAAAATGAAAGTTTTAGACTTTCTCAAAAATATAAATTTGGACATTGATTCAAACTATTTAAATCAAGTAATTTGAACTCAAAGCTTTGGAATATTATATATATATATATAATTTCGGATTTGGAACCAAAGGACTATAAATTCAAACCAAAGGATTTAAACTCAAACAATGGAGATTTTAAAACAAGGTTTTTGAAATGCAAAGAAAGGTTTAAATCTTTTTGGATGATTTTGAGAGCATTCAAAATAAATAAATTGTTTGAAACTTTTCACAATTCAAATGAATGAATTCTGAACACCAACTAAACCTTTGACTTTATAATGTCATATTAAATACAAGATAAATTCAAATAAAATCATTTTAAATGAAAATAATGAAATCCTTTAGAAAAATTGAACTTCTTTTGGGAAAACGATTTACATTGCAAAATGAAAATTTCAGAATGTGACAAACTACCCTCCTTAAAAGGAATCTTGCCCCAAGATTCAAGAAAAATAGGATTAGGAACTGAGCTCGAAAGATAATATTTGGTAGGATCTGAAAGAAAAGATTGAAGGGATGATGAAGACCATACTACATGCATCAAAGGTTTTAGATAACCAAAGATGAAATATTGATCAAGGAATGATAGGCTCAAAGATTATATGACAATCAAAAACTCAAGCAAGCAAACGGTTCATGTCTTCAACACCAAGGAGACGTGATGAAGTCCAAGACTTTGTTTTTAGCTTTCTCATTGTCGATGAAGGTCTTCAATTGTTGTTGATGATGACATCACTTGTCCTTCTTGCATCTAAGTCTTCTGATCGTGCTTCCAAAGGGTTTTGAGAATCGACAACCAAATGGATAGGCAGGCCAAGGATAGGGCTTAAGGCATAAGGGTTTCAAAATAAGAAAAGCAATCACTCAAGTAATCACAAGCAAACAATCTATCGCACTACAACGTAAACCTATAATTAATTTTAGAACACCTTATTATCCTAGATTCAAGGTAGGCTTGAGAGAGAGGAACCTAGAGAAAACTATTTACAACTAATAGTTGGGCCAGATCATAAATTTTTTTTCTTCTAAGAGAATGAGAAAAGAAAATAGAAGTCAAGGAAGTGCAGAAAGGCAAGGAGAGATAAATTTGCCTTTGAAGATAGACCATTTCTAAATAGGCTTTAGTCCTGCGGACGATATAGCTCTAATACCACTTGTCACACCCTAATTCCAAAAAGACAAAACCAAAGTCTCTATACGTGTATTCAGGATGTCCAAATCACACCTATAGCAACAATATGGTGAACAGATACAATATCTCGATTAAATTATAAGCTAAGATATTTATAAAATGACCCGTGGGTCAGAAAGAAGATTACAATTAAGTAGCGGTGGAAATCTAAGGGCGGATCGAACCTCCACAGGCACAACCGAA
This sequence comes from Sporobolus alterniflorus, assembly GCA_008808055.3. NCBI lineage: Eukaryota > Viridiplantae > Streptophyta > Magnoliopsida > Poales > Poaceae > Sporobolus > Sporobolus alterniflorus. The sequence goes on from VSTD030004599.1 coordinate 2,778, forward strand.
GGAGAGGCAAGCCTAGTCTTCAGCTTCTAGCTCCTGATGGTACCCTTGATTTTGACTCCAACATTTGATTCAATCTAAAGCAACGATGCAAGCAAGTTTAAGTAGACTTATGGTTGCTACTCATCAAGTGGGAGAAAATATGACATGAGGGATGCTTATCAAGGATGGCTAGACTCAGGTTTAACTTGCAAAAAGTAGTGGTTAACTCTATACCTTAATGCCACTATTTAAATAGGCGAGCATCCAGCTCCAACTGGACATCGCGACAAACAGACATCCAGCTCCAATAAGATAACACGACAACGGTATCCAGCTCCAACTAGATATCACTACAAGGAAACTCCAGCTCCAACTTGATAACTCCCACAGAATCTCTAGCTCCAATTGGGCAATTTGACCAGGATATTCCAGCTCCAACAGGAAATCCTAACAACCAAACCAACCAAAATCCCGACTAATCATGTGAGGATCCATGCCACTCTTAACTGTGAGCACGGTTGTTATAACATTTTTACACTCTACAGTGGTTGTACACATTCCCCATGAGTAGTGATTTTATCACCCGTCGGTGACTAGAAAATCTCCATTCTGCCATGTATACACTTCCTATAGTGTATGGCTAAGAGATCACTACAAGACATTTAGATGGCTTCCTCTAGCTTGTAACGTACCCTCTGAGGTTTCACCGGAGGTGTTGGCTATGACCAAACCACCAAGGGCCCCTTCTTGTGCCTTATGGGTGTTGGATACAACCAACCCCACACATCTCCAACCAGACAAATTGAGCTCCAACACAATCCGTAGATCCGATTGCTATGCCAAGACTAGTCTCTACAACATACTGAGCCAAGTTGTACCCATATAGGCTCATGGTTGCACTGTTTTCATGGGTGGTTGCTCCTTGAACCGGTTCTTAGATTTGGGTATCATAACGAACCAGAGGCTGCCGGCTACAATCAGACACAACCCCGAATTGCCGGCTACAACCAGACATAATTCCTATTCATGTCACCCCAAATCCTAATCTCTAGGATTCTAACCAATTCTCAAATAATAAATCAACTGGGTGACAACATGAAATAACAGTACAGAACTCTACCCAAACCTAGACCAATTCATGCAAGACTAAGCAATTCTAAGCTTATGACAACTACCCAACGACTCTAAAGTTTCAAGGAAGGATAAGCAAGTCTAGTCAACCTTCTCATAGGTGTACAAAACAGACCTTACTATCATGCAATTCTAGTCTACATAATAGATAGAGAAAATAGGTGCAATATGTTCAAGGACACTTGCCTCGTTGCTTTAAAAATAAAAGATTGGATTCCTCATATATTTGGTCTTGAAATCCTCGTTTACTTCTTGAAAGTCTTCGTATTCTTGATCTTGTAGTCTTTGTTTATCGGCTTCAAAATGAATTCTCCTAACGCTCGAGCATATAATCATACAAATGCAACAATCATAAGAATAAGAATAGCTTGAAGAGAAAGAGGATATGATTCTGAGAATTTTGGCACAACAATCACCTGAATTGTAGTTGTGGTTGAAAAGATATGGTTATTTGAAGTTTGGAGGACAAAATTTGGAATTTTGGAAAGTTTCAGAGGTGTAAATGTGAATACAGAAAGAGTGGAGGGCTTCGGTATAAAAATAAAAGGTTGGAAATGTAACTTGGAGAATATCCAAGGATCTAAATGGAAAATGGTTGGCTACAATTGAAGTTTATTCAGAATCTGAACTAAAACAGAAAATTGGTGATGCTCAGGGGTATCCTTGTAAAATTGCTAGATTTTCCATGGAATGAAAGAATTATTTTTGTATTGAGAATATGGTGGACTGAGTCCACATGTCTGTGGACCATGTGGGGTGGGGTCCATGGTGGACCAGCCACCATGGCTGGTACAGAGCTCCACCGCAGCTTGGCCATGGGTCGTTCCAGGAGCTGGGGACTTGCCGTGATAGAGGGGGAAAGGAAGAGGACGACGTCGTGGTTCCATTTTGCTTCTTACCGACGACGGGAAGGCAACAGGGAGGCTGCTCGACAGAGAAGTTCAACGATGCTGATTGGAGTTCGTCAGAGCAGAGAATGAAGTGAGGAGCAAGGAGTTTGGTGGCAAAAATGGATGCGGGCGGAGTTGCGAGGGGATTAGCACTCCAATATAGCCCGGGGATGGCCAGACGAGCGGATGACTAGAGGAATTGCACTGGCAAGTGGACTATGCTGTAATTATCTTAATTCGTCGGTTTTGGGAGGGGAAATGAAGGGGAATTCTTCGATTAAGTGAGGGAAAGAGGAGAGGACGTCGAGGCGGTCCAGTTCCTTACTACGGAGATGACTGGAGGCGCATGGTGCAGTGACCAGAGGTGGCAACGCTGCTCGCTTTGTTTTGCTCGTGCTCCTCGTTCTGTTGTCCTAAGGAAGAAGAAGGCAAGGGTGGGCTTGTTGGGCTAAGAGGCCGAATGGGCATGCTGCTGTGGGGAATTAAAAGAGAAAAAGGAGTGGGCCGTTAAGGAGTTTTGGGCCAAAAGCTGAAAAAGAATAGGAAATGTATTTTGAATTTTTGGTTGTTGTTTCTGAAAGATTCAAAAAGAATAATTTGAAATTTGAAAATGAAAGTTCAAACTTTCTCAAAAATATAAATTTGGACATTGATTCAAAATATTTAAATCAAATAATTTGAACTCAAAGCATTGGAATATTTTAAAAATATATTTATATAAAATTTTGGATTTGGAACGAAAGGATTTTAAATTCAAACAAAAGGATTTAAACTCAAACAAAGGAGATTTTAAAACATGGTTTTGAAATGCAAAGAAAGGTTTAAATCTTTTTGGATGATTTTGAAAGCATTCAAAATAAATAAATTGTTTGAAACTTTTCACAATTCAAATGAATGAATTCTGAACACCAAATAAACCTTTGACTTTATAAACTCATTTTAAATACAAGATAAATTCAAATAAAAATCTTTTTAAATGAAAATAATGAAATCCTTTAGAAAATTTGAATTACTTTTAGGAAAACGGTTCACATTCCAAAATGGAAATTTTGGGATGTGACAAACTACCCCCTTAAAAGAAATCTCGCCTCGAGATTCAGGGAAAATAGGATTAGAAACTGAGCACGGAAGATAAGATTTGGTAGGATCAAAAAGAAAAGATTGAAGGGATGATGAAGACCATACTATATGCATTAAAGGTTTTAGATAACCAAAGATGAAATGATGATCAAGGAATGATAGGCTCAAAGATTATATGACAATCAAACACTCAAGCAAGCAAACGCTTCATGTCTTCAATACCAAGGAGACGCGATGAAGTCCAAGACTTCATCTTTAACTTTCTCATGGTTGATGAAGGTCTTCAATTATTGTTGATGATGACATCACTTGTCCTTCTTGCATGTAAGTCTTCTGATCGTGCTTCCAAAGGATTTTGAGAATTGACAACCAAATAGATAGGTAGGCCAAGGATAGGTTTAAGGCATAATGGTTTCAAAATAAGAAAAGCAATCACTCAAGTAATCACATGTAAACAATCTATCACAGGTCAACGTAAACCTATAATTAATTTTAGGGCACCTTATTATCCTTGATTCAAGGTAGGCTTGGGAGAGAGGAACCTAGAGGAAACTATTTACAACTAATGGATGTGCCAGATTGTAAAAATCTTTTCTTCTAAGAGAATGAGAAAAAAATAGAAGTCGAGGAAGTGGAGGAAAGCAAAGAGAGATAAATTTGCCTTTGAAAATTAGTCATTTCAATCTAGGCTTGTGTCCTACGGTCAATATAGCTCTGATACCACTTGTCACACCCCGGTTCCGAAAAGATGAAACTGATGCCTCTATACCTGGGCCCAGGATATTCAAATCACACGTATAGCAACAATATAGTGAACAGATACAATATCTCATTTAAATTACAAGCTAATTTTTTTACAAAATGACCCTTGGGTCAGAAAGAAGATTACAATTAAGCAGCAAATGAAAATTTAAGCGCGGATGAAACCTCCACGGGCACAACCGAAGGAGAGGCAAGCCTAGTGTCCATCTTCTAGCTCCTGATGGTACCCTTGATTTTGACTCCAATATTTAATTCAATCTAAAGCAATGATGTAGACAAGTTTGAGTAGACTTATGGTTCCTACTCAGCAAGTGGGGAAAATATGACATGAGGGATGTTTATCAATGATGGCTAGACTCAGTTTTAACTTGCAGAAAGCAGTGGTTAACTCCATACCTTAATGCCCCTATTTAAATAGGTGAACATTCCACACTCGAGTACACATTGTCAGATGCACGTGGGTTCCTGCGGCTACGTCCCTTCGTGTCAGGAACCTGAGGCCGCGCTTCCTGAGGCACAGAGTGGACAATGCTTATCTGTTTGCGGGAAGCCCCCGGGCATGCTCGGCTGGGGGCCGAGTCTCTGCCCCGGGTCGACAAGAGAGGCGGGAGGGGTAGATGGGTGGTGAAATCCTGTGTGCTTGTGCAAATCATAGGGTGAAAAAGTAATGGTCATAGATCATTTTCGGGATTGGTTCTTTTTAGGTTGATGGCCCCTCCTCTTCAGCCTGAAATGGTGGGGTCATTTCCTGGTACGGGGTGTATGATTCTCCAGTCGTTTGCCACTGGAGAGAACCGATCGTATCTAAAATTTTGAGCCATAACTGGCGGCCCACGGTACCCGAGGTATCTACCCCGACAACAATGTGGCTTACTCACATGAGTATGTGACCAAGACTATAACAATTTTGGACCGTGTGCTTTCTGTTGTAAGCTTGTATGGACTAGTGGACTTGTAGTACTCTGTAATGACATGATCTTGTAAACTTGTATGGACTTGTGGACTTATTGATGAAATCATATGATTATGTGACAATTGTGTTTGTGTGAATTGGATTTGTGTCATATTTATGATGTGATGTGAATGTCTATATTCTGTTGTACTCCCTCCATCCCCAAATATTTTTTGCCTTTGACTTTTTACACTAACTTTGATGTTTGTCTTATTAAAAAATTAAAATTATTGAAAAATCAAATATATACTTAAACTATATTATGTAATAAATCATATTATATTTGTTTTTTTAATAAGCCAAATGATCAAATTTGTTGTAAAAAATCAAAGACGGCAAATATTTGAAGATGGAGGGAGCATCTGTGATTTGTAAAATAAATATGTATATATATTATATATGTGTATTTTTGAAAACAAAAAATGCTTATTTACGACGGTCATAAAAAGTCATTGCAAATAATACTATGTTATTTACGATGGCTTTACCCGGTCATCTTAAATAAGCTTTTCCCTGCCAGGTGTAGCCATCATAAATAATCATATTTACAATGGCAGTCATCGTAAATTAGCTTATTTGTGACATTTTTTCTCCGACGGTCGGAAAACATCGTAAATAAGGTCAAAGCCGTCGTGAAAAAAGATATTTACTTTAACTTTAGCCTTATTTACCATGGTTTCTGGCTGTCATAAATTTGTCAGTTTCTAGTGACAAAGATAAATCTGAAGCTTCTGATCATCAGGGAGGATGCATGTTTCGTTCTGTGACGCCTTAACAAAATGTGTAGAATTTTGTTACTTCCTCTGTTAATACTCAGAAGTCAGAAGAAGGACAGGAGGACATAAAAATCGATGTCCCAGTACATAGATTAGAGGTCCATTTATTTTTTACTCCCTCCGTTTCGTTTATTGTTGTCATTGAGATAGCAGGTCACAGTTCTTTTACAGTTCAAAGCTCTGGTCTGAACAACAAGAATTGGCGAAGGGAGGGAGTATCTTACAAATACTACTGGTTTAATTTTCATTGAGCTTCCATGTATCTCTTGAAGCCTACTACTCCAAAGCATTCTACAGCCACGCCAAATGAATATATCGTACTCCCTCTATCTAAGAACATAAGCACTTTAAGATTTTATTAAAGTAAAAAAATTAAACTTTAACTAATAATATATTTAATATAAATTATTTATTGAAATATATAGAGTTTCTTATTATGATATCTTATTTTACGATGAATTTAGCAACATCATTTTGTGCTTGATCAAATGTCATGATTTTTTTTCTACTGATGGTTAAACTTGAAACTATTTGACTTAAGCCAAATCCAGAATTTATTTATATTTTCAGACGAAGAAAGTAGTACGCAGTGCCATGTACCGTTGGTCCGCTGTTATTACATAGTAGAAACAACATATTCTAGATACAATCAACCAGTGTTGACGACATGATCGAGAGACAAACTTTCAGCCTAAACAACCCTACTGTACACAACAGTTTGGGCAAGAAAGAAAAATGGAAGAAGCAACAAAGTAGTGCAAGATCTATCCAGTACAACCCCATCCACATCATCCCTGCAAATACCACGCCGTGGATAGCATTATCGTTGGAGCCGTTGTGGGTCGAGGAATCAGGAGAGGGAGACCGAGTTGGATACACCCTTGTCGCGCCGCCTGCTTTCGGCAGGGGCCGTTGGACATCTTTGAACAGGCTGCCGGATTCTTCGGTGTCGTTGATGCCATTGTCTCCTTTGTCGTTGCACGTGTAGCCGACGGCGGCGTGACTTGTTGCTCGATGACTTAGCCTTATTCTTGTCTACAATGATCGAGGCACAGTAGTTTTTTTTTGTGTTTGCTACACCGAAAAAATAAGTTAAGATCGTGGGTTTCAATTTTAACGTGGTCTTGTAAACAATAAAGTATACAGTGATCTATCTTGGTTTAGGTCCTTTTTCAGAGGTAATAGTCATACGTCTAGCGGTTTGATATTGAAGATGAACAGGTGTTACAAAGGGTGAGCATTGCTCGAGAAGTTCACATGATGAAAAAGAAAATAGATCCCGTACTCTCTACCTGAAGGGTATGGTGCTTTTTATAGACTGCTCAGGGGTCTACTAACTATAGTTCGGTTACTTTACATGGTCAGTGAGGTCTCAGACTAGAAACGTCGGTTCACCGAGCTTGGATAAGGATGCCCGACTGCCTTCTCGACTCCCGGACATTGATGTGGCGATTGCCCGAGATGGAACTTAGAGTCGTCTTTGCTTCATTTGGCTTTACACGTGGGGGCTGATGTGGATGGGCTAGTCAGCTTCCTGCATCGTCCTACGATCTGCGGTTGGCAGACGTAGGTACAGTGTTTCCTGACAGACATTGTCATGTCCTGTCGTGTTGCAGTGGGTGGTGGCACCTTTTTGGGGCGTGTGAAGCCCCCGGGACTGGATATTTACCGTGATGTTGACCATCTGGCTATCTGAGGGACCGAATCTTACGTGGAGAAGCTCGCTTTTACCAGAGTGTGCTTATCCGGCTCTCTGGTGGCACGGGTGATCCTGTTAGTGATCCTACGCATTATCACAGCTTGGCCGACGTGGTTCAGCAGGTCTAACTCTGCATGCATGGCCCGAGAGAGCCACACATG